>PITA01014852.1:0-22430 GCA_004023965.1 Spilogale gracilis | reverse complement strand
TCAGGAGAATAAAGGCAGACAGGAAGAAACCAGGTGAAACTTGCATACAGGTCATTTAAAAAATAAGAAAAATTCTTGGAACACTGGGAAAAAAAATTTAAGTAACAATAAACAAAAATTTAAAAAAATAAAAAATAAGAAAAAATAACGTGCAAGTGTAACATGAGTCTTGACATAAACTATTATCCTGTGCTACATTAACACTTCACCGTTTATAAAAACTAGACAGCACGAAGCAGGCCTCACCTCCCCAGTGGCATAGACATGAGGAGTCAGAAGGGCTGTTTACGTCTTCATAATGCCAGAGCCATCTGATAAAACACACGACACCAAATTACATTTGAATTGCAAATAAAGAATGAGTAAATTTGGGATAGCCCATGACTATCCCAAATATTGTCTATAACACATTTATCTGAAATTCAAATTCAACTGTGTATCTGGAATATTTATTTGCTTAATCTGCAACTCTAGCTAATTCCCAAACATCTTTTACTTGATACTTGATCATAAGTGGAAAAAACAAGTAAGCCTGCCCTTGATATTGACAAAGAAGTTTTTCTTAAAAATTAAAAAAAAAAAAGCATTAAAGAGTCTCCTGACTTCCCTTTCAAGAAGGTCAACAGAACAGGGACCGCCGCCCCAAAATCACTCCTACACACAACATAAAGCCTGGACTGACTCCAGCCACTGAGGTCTATTTGCCACTGGGATTTGCCATTGCCATTTTCCTTACTCTAGGCCCTTGCTTTCAGTGCCCCCGCCTAAATGTTTTTAACCCCTCTGTGAAATCTTCAAGGCCCACCTTTGCACACTTTTTCTAGAAAACATTCCTTGTCCCTCCCAGACTGTCTATCCTCTAGCCTCTGCCCAGTGATACTCATCAGCATGTGACGATGAAGTCTCAAGGTGGGTGTCGAACTTTCTCACCTGTACCCCACCCCTCAACAGTGCTAGCACCACAGGCCACACCGTGACCTTCAGTGAAAAAATGCTGAAAGGTTGGGGCGCCTGGGTGGTCAGTTTGTTAAGTGACTGCCTTCATCTCAGGTCATGATGCCGGAGTCCCAAGATGGAGCCCCACATCGGGCTCCCTGCTTGGCAGGAAGCCTGCTTCTCCCTCTCTCATTCCCCCTGCTTGTGTTCCCTCTCTGGCTGTGTTTCTCTCTGTCAAATAAATAAATAAAATCTTTTAAAAAAATGCTGAAAGGCATTTCTCTTTCATGACATAAATACAGAGCTAAGGAACTCAAAACCAATGGGGTTTAAAACTAGGCTCAAATCTATTCACTCCTTGAAGAATGAGACAGAATTTCCTCATAGGCCAATTAATTACCTTTGAGCCTGCTGCCTAGGACAAATCAATCACAGGTGTGCAGGACATGGGCACCTGGTCCCATCTCAACCGTGTACCATCAAAAAATGGTAAAACCTGAGGAAAAGAGGCATTCAAATCAGAGAGACCTACATTTCAACCTAATAAAAAGAGACATTCAAATCAGAGAGACCTATGTTTAACTTCTAGGTGGTTCACCTTGGGCAAGTCCTATAAACTCTTTGGCTTCGGTGCCATCATTGGTACATGGGAATAATTATACCTAACTCATAAAGTTGTTATGAAGAGGAGCAGATATAACATGGTGAAGCACTTAGCTCAGTGCATGGCAGAGTAGACATGTGATAGGTGTTGGTTTTCAAATTTTTACTGTAAGACTTGCCACGGTTTACACAGTAAACAGAAGAAAAGAAAGCCTAAAAGAGGACAGTCCTACTTAAAATCAGGAACACCTCAATCCAACCCAGCATTTTGACTACTGTACATTTCTCTCAATGCTTCCGAGTGATTGATTGTTGTTATTGTCTAGTGCTTCTAAATTTTTATCGGGCATACAGTTCACTGGGTACAGATACATTTCAGGTATCTTGCTGCCTAACAAAGTCCCATCTAAAACATAGTGGCTTAAAACTCCGTCATTTTATTACATCTTGTGAATTTTATGGTTCATAAATTCCAGCAGGGCTTGGCTGGAAGGCTTCAATTCTTCTGTTCCCTGTGACATCAGCTGGGGTCATCTGATGATACTCAGCTGCTGGATCAGTGGGTCTCGAGGACCCATCGAGGCTTCACTCATACATCTGGCACTTTTGCAAGGATGGATGAAAGTCAAGGGTTAGGAGGGACAGGATACATAAATGCCTTCCTGGCTATCTGAGGCTGCTCAGACTTCTCACGTTGCAGTGGCTTCCCCGTAGTCAACAACTCAGGAGAATCAGAAGAAAGCTACTCGGCTATTTCTGATCTATTCCTGGAAGGTTATGCAGTCCCTCCTACCATATACTATTGGTCAAAACAGTCATAAGCCTAACCAGGTTCAAAGGGACAGAACATAGGCTCCCATCTCTCAATGGCAGGAATAGTAAGGAATTGGGGCCTATTTTTTAAACTGTCACCCTTGGAGTCTTGTTAAAATGCAGATTCTGGTCCAGCAGGTATGGGACGGGACCTGGGATTCTGCAGTTCTTAAAAATTCCCCAGTGGCACTGCTACAGCTCTTCCCCACATCACACTGAGTAGGAAAGGTTTCAACAGCCCATCACGCTGCATCTTCCACTGAACCCAAATCCTGTCAGTTCCTGTTTCTGTTGTCTTGTTTCCTGGTAGCTTCATTTAATTTATAACTCAGCCAGACAATCTTTTCTTGGGCTCACTGGAAGGATGGCTAAATTCAAAGACCTTTATTTCAAAAGAAAGAAATATCCCTTTGTTAAGATGTCACAAGGGAGCTTAAAATGGCTAAAGGGGAAAATCTTGGGAAACGAGCATGTCAGGTCAGGTAACCATAAAAACTTCAGGGCACCCTTCTCTCTACCATCCATTTGAGGAAAGACACATCCAAGAAGACACCTGTTAGAAGAGGGCTCATAGACTGTGTATCACCTCAGGAAACTCAGCAAGGTCAGGACCTAGCTAGTTGCTGACCAGTAGATACTGACACCTTGGGTCTGGTCTTATGAGTCAAGACCCAGATATTACAGTTGTTCCTGAGTGTGGGCAGTTGGGCCTGGAGGCACTGAGTATATACTTCAATCAATTACCTTTTCTATACAAAAGTATATTCTGTACTTTTCTATGTACTAGCTAATGATCAAAGTTAACACAACTTCATTTATTAACATTTACTTGCTTTTTTAAGGAATGATACAATTCAAGGGCACCTGGGTGGCTCAGTTGATTCAGCCTCTGACTCTTGATTTCAGATCAGGTCATGATCTCAGGGTTGTGAGATCGAGCCCTGTGTCAGGCTCCGTGCTGGGTCTGGAGTCTGCCTGAGATTCTCTCCCTCCTACTCTGTCCCTCCCTTTCAAAAAAAATGATACAATTCAAAGCAGGATTCAGAGAAATATAAACCCCTGACATAACAGGGTAATTTCTGGATTAACTCTCAACTCCTCCAAATTACTATATCCATAGAACCTATTTTCTTTTTCTTTTTTTTTTCTTTTACCTATTTTCTTTAAAGGGACTTTTTCCTTTGTTCAACCACAACAAGTACACACTCCAGGGGCTGTGCTTCTAGCCACTGAGCTTCATTCAGAACTTAGAGACTCATAGGCACCAGTGGCCTTAATTACTCCCTACCACCAAAAACAAAAACAAAAACCAAAAAATCCAAGATCTATAAAGAACTCAAATTCAAACCCCCCCAAAAGATGATCACATCAAAAAATGGGCAGAAGACATGAACAGACACTTCTCCATAGAAGATATACAAATGGCTAAGACACATGAAAAAATGTTCATCATCACTAACTATCAGGGAAATTCAAATTAAAACCACATTGAGATACCACCTTACACCAGTCAGAATGGCCAAAATTAATAGGACAGGAAACAACAAGTGTTGGAGAGGCTGTGGAGAAAGGGGAACCCTCTTACACTATTGGTGGGAATGCAAGTTGGTGCAGCCGCTTTGGAAAACAGTGTGGAGATTCCTCAAAAACTTAAAAATAGAGCTACCCTATGACCCTGCAATTGCTCTACTGGGTATTTTCCCCAAAGATACAGGTGGAGTAAAAATCAGGGCCATATATACTCCAATGTTCATAGCAGCAATGGCTACAATCACCAAACTGTGGAAACAGCCAAGATGTCCTTCAACAGATGAACAGATAAAGAAGATATGGTTCATAAATACAATGGAGTATTATGCCTCCATGAGAAAGGATGAATGCCCAATTTTTGCATCATCATGGATGGGACTGGAGGAGATTATGCTGAGTGAAATAAGCCAAGCAGAGAAAGTCAATTATCATATGGTTTCACTTACTTATGGAGCATAAGGAGTAACATGGAGGACAATAGAAGGAAAGGAAATGTGAACTGAGGTAAATCAGAGAGGGAGACAAAGCATGAGAGACTTTGGAGTCTGAGAACCAAACTGAGGGTTTTGGAAGGGTGGGAGGGGGGGAGATGGGTGAGCCTGGTGGTGGGTATTAAGGAGGGCACATATTGCATGGAGCACTGGGTGTGGTGCATAGACAATGTATCTTGGAACCCTGAAAAAATAAAATAAAATAAATTCTTTTAAAAAACAAGAAACAAAAAATCTCAACAATTAATGCTTCTTTTCAGTGTACTATATTAGCTCTGGAGTACTCTAAATTCACAGAAGTCAAGTTCAAGATATGTATATGACTTTCTACCAATTTCTCAAAAATGACTGACTTCTATATGCAGTTTTCATATTTTTTACACTTCCATTCAAAACCACTTGGAAAAAATATCAAGTTACATGCCAATTTCTAATACTGATTCTTTACTATCCAAAAATCCTACTCCAACATCTAGTATGCCACTTCCTCTGACTCTTAGGAAACTCACTGTTGGTATAAAAGAAGGATTTGAATGCTGTTTATTTGTATCAGAATATTTCATCTAGTGAAGTCCTAAGAGGATCCCAGTGTATAAAATTCATGAAGCTATAGTGGAATCAAAAGTGGGAGCATCTCCATCCCTGCATAAAGTCTGAAAACCACTGTGGAGAAGTTAATTTATTTTTTTATGATTTTTTTTTAAGATTTTATTTATTTGACAGAGAGAAACACAGCCAGAGAGGGAACACAAGCAGGGGAGTGAGAGAGGGAGAAGCAGGCTTCCCGCCGAGCAGGGAGCCCGATGTGGGGCTCGATCCTGGGTCTCCAGGATCATGACCTGAGCCGAAGGCAGTCGCTTAACCAACTGAGCCACCCAGGCACCCCGAGAAGTTAATTTAAACCAGAAAGTGACTGTGAATAGTCACACACACAAATACTTGTCTTGCAGCTTCTGCTTTAAAAGTTGTGTCTTTTTACTTTGGTAACATTTAAAAGCACACCTGAATAGAACAAAATTTCCAGAATTGTACAATAGTTTCTCTGCAGAAGGGAGAGAGGAAAAAGAAGGAAGGAGATCTGGATCTATGGATCTATTGAGAGAGAATGAATGAAAATGAGGTGGGGGTGGTTGGTCAGGTGAGGTGGATGAAGATGGTCTCAAGTATTCCTAGCTCTAGATGACTGACTGAGCAGTCACTTCATTTATGATGCAGCTTGTTAAGTGAAAAGGAAAACTACCAGATAGCCAGCTACTGCCAGATTGTACTGAGAGTAAGCTGATAAAACAAGACAATAGGGTGCTTTACATACACACTGTGGAGAAATGCTTCAAAAAAGGTGTACCTCCTGAGGGTTTCAGGCCCCTAAATGAGTACTTCCAGGCCATTTATACTTTCCGTGGAATACAGAGCATACATGTAAGAGAGAAGCAGGCTCTGCCCTCTGCCTTAACCAGGCATTCGTTTTGGCAATAGACCCTATACCCCATACCATCTGCACTGAGATTTAGCTGTTCTGTGGAACTGCCTTTTCCCCATGCCAATCAGACTGTGTGTCACTAGAGTAAAGAGACCATGTCTTCTATTTGGTAAACTCTGTTAGTAACCTAGCCAACCTTCATCCTGTTTTAGGATGAAAAAGTGGGAGTTTCCAAGGTCAAAGCAGCCTGGGTCTGAATCCCTGACTATCTTTGATGGAAATCTGGATTTCTGTGCACTGGAATTTCTAAAAGTGAGTTTGAAATTCTGTCTTGTTCGCTCTGCTACAACGGAGCTCCAGACCGGTCCTTCTCCTGTCTCTTGGAACCCTCAAAAAAACATTTGAGGGGGTAGGATTTCCTTTTTAAAAGGCAGAACACATCTCTAAGGGGGAAATGACAGTTAGCTTTTTTTTTTTTTTTAAGATTGTATTTATTTGACAGAGAGAGAAACACAGCTAGAGAGGGAACACAAGCAGGGAGAGTGAGACAGGGAGAAGCAGGCTTCCCACCGAGCAGGGTGCCCATGTGGGGCTCAATCCCAGGACCCCAGGATCATGACCTGAGCCAAAGGCAGATGCTTAAGGACTGAGCCACCCAGGCACCCTGACAGCTTCTTTTTCCTCCTAGATAGAACCACCAACAATGCTGTATATCTGAATAACATTAAACAGTTTACAAAGTATTTTCACATTTATTCTTTCTTTGTCCTCAGAATCCTTGGAAAATGAGCAGAGTAGGTATCATAAGTCATGTTTATATATGTGATTAACTTAAAGTCATTGAATTAATAGACTGTGAATCTGGATCTAAAAACAAAGGTCTCCTAACAGCTAAATGTTCCCTTGCCTCAATTTCACATAGCTAGAGACTTGCCTCAGCTCACATGGACCCAGAAGCAGGTTCAAGTCTTGGATGGAGGCCTCCAACATCATGGTATTTGAAAGTCACTCCTTTGGGAGTAAAGACCCTTCTCCTCCAAAAATGGAAATAATGATCAGTCATGCACATGTAACACCTTGCAGCAAATTTTTGAAAGAGGTGGATATAGGAAAATAAGCACCCCAGGGTAATGGGAGCCCTGGAGAGCATGCTGGGTGATGATCACACTTTTATAATAATGTGGGCAATGCAATGCAACTTTAACGAGTGTAATGTTGCAATTAACACTTACCTTCATCAGGAAGTTTCCAATCAAGTATGTCATTCATGCCTCCCAAGCACTTGTCAAATCATATGGTCAAAGACCATAGACACTGGAAATGGCCTTAGAGATCACTCGACCACATCTCATTTAAAAATGACAAGTCTGAGGCCCATAAAGAAGAACACTTTATGATTCTAGGGAGAACTGTAAGAAACTGCTAAATTTGGATACTGCCTGGGAATCAGAGCTAACATTTACATCATCCACCTGCTTAGGGGGACACCGACTCACCATCAACTCACACAGACCTGGAACTGCCACCAAAGTGCTGCGGGCTCAGGGTCAGGGAGGTCAATGCCAGTCACAGGTAAAGGCCCAGATACAGCAAGACCCGAGTGCCACAATGGTGGGGAGAACTCAGGCACAGCCTCCCTGAAATTCAGCCTCTCTCCACACAGTGTCAGAACTAAGAGCAACTTTCAGCAAAAGCCCATTCTCTGACCATGTGGCCACCGCTTGGGTAAACGGTTGCTGGACCAAATTCAACCACTCTCTCCCTCAGTCATCAAATGACTTTCTTTACAACCATGATCTTGAGCACGAGGGGGACTTTATTACTGTCCTGAAAATATTGTCTCTCCTTCCCACCCTCCATGGGGGCTCAATCCCAGGACCCCAGGATCATGACCTGTCCTATGGTGGCCTGGACCATAGGCTTCCCTGCCCTATGGTGGCCTGGACCTCAGGATATCTTTGGGCAGCTGAAATGTATGTAGACATGGCAAGGAACAACTCCAAGCAGAGGCTCACTCGCAGTAGTTTCCTCTGCCATGGGAATGCTGAGGCCTAGAGAAGAGGTCCCCCTTCATCCTGCATCCCAGAATGAGAAGACACATGGAACAGATCTGAGGCTGCTGACAGCCTGGGGCACAGCCATGGTGGTCATCCCATGACACAAACAAGCAGCGTGAAGGAGAGAGCTATAAACGGGGTAAAGTAGTAAGAGTTTGTGGCTATTTATGCAGCAGAAACAGAGGAAATTTTCTCTTTTTTTAAGATTTTATTTATTTATTTGACAGAGAAAGAGATCACAAGTAGGCAGAGAGGCAGACAGAGAAAGCGAGGGAAGCAGGCTCCCTGCTGAGCAGAGAGCCCGATGTGGGACTTGATCCCAGGACCCTGAGATCATGACCTGAGCCTAAGGCAGAGAGGCTTAATCCTCTGAGCCACCCAGGTGCCCCCAGAGGAAATTTTCTTCTAAACTCTTCATCTGTTGGATTGTGATTTTGAGGTAAAGAGATACAATGATTTCCCCCCTTTAATAACTGCTCTGTCCACTCACCCTGGACTAGACCTTAGTTATCTGCATTTGATCCTCGCAATGAGCTATCATGACATATGATTGTCCCCATTTTATACATGATAAAACCAAAGTTGAGAGAGCTCAAAGACTGAGACCGGAAGGGCCTGGTCCATGGGGGAGGGTGTCAATCTTGGACTTGAAACCAAGACCATCCGTGCCAGAGCCCCAGGCCTTATCGGGACCATCCAGAATGCTTCTGTGGACATTGTCGGAACTGGGAAATCCAGAAGCCAGGACATCCAGAACCTCTCCCCTGCTCCAGCACACATACTCTTTCCCAATGGAAACTAATCTTGTTTATGTTACAAAGGTTCTAAGGAGAGGGGGAAAAATGACTTGTAGATCTTCAGAATGACCTAAATATTCCCACAAGCCCATTTTTAAAAGCAAGTTGATTGAATTCTGAGCCTTCCCAAGGTTGACACAGTCAATTCCATCATGCCCAGAGCCTGGGAGACCCAGCTTTATAAAGCCATCCTGCCCATTCTCCACTCAGGCACAGCAGTGCCATGTGATGGCCATAATGCTTCTCCCCATGATTAATAGCCCCATCTATCCTGGGCCACTCCTGATGGGTCCCTGTCATACCCCACTGCCTGACAGCTTGAGGGATTCTTCGCAGGCCATAATTTCTGAATATCCACCCCCTTCCCTAGCCATGGAATTTCAGCTACTTCCCATTCAGAAAAAGATTGCTCCATTTATTCTCAGCTTCATGGCCCTTTTTACATTTATCTACTGCTCAGCCGCCTTCCTGATCAGGTATTTAAAGATAAGCCAGTCTACTTCTGATGAGTGACCCTGCTCTTTTTTCTCATTGCTCTGAGTCTCTCCCTGGCAGATTCAATATCGTTTTATATATTTGCAAGCTTCCAACTCATTCTGTTATTCTTTTCCTCTTATCAAATGAGATAATGGATGTGGAAGGGTCTACAAAACTAAAAAGAGGTATGTAAATATTAGTTCTTTGTCATTGTTGTTGTTTCTATACCTAACAACTTTCCAAGTTCAATTCATTGTGGCAAAATGTTACCTCTGCCTGCTGCAAAAGTTCCCAGATTCATTCTCAGGTCAAACAAACCTTAAGCCAGGGTTGAGGCTGTCCAGGTCTGAATCCTCTGATATTCAGTGCCGTCAGTAATAAACAGATGGCTGCCCAGCTTCAGGACTGTTTGGTTACCTAGATTCCTATTTCCATGAGATCTGTAGTTAGAGGAATTAGCTTGTTTAAATGAATGAAGCTTGTTAAATTTCAAGTGCAATGGCTCAAGAAGTTCCCTTATGTAGGGAAAGCATGAGGCTGACAGAGCTGGGTTCAATTTCCACTCTGCCATATATAAACCAAATGACCTTGGCCAAGGTCACCGCTCTGAGCCTCCATCTCCTCATTTGCAGCCTCTCCCTGGACTGGCATGAAAACTAAATTCAATAGTCCTATAAAAACATTCAGCAGAGTACCTAGCACATGACAGACATCCAATAAAAGTGTGTGACTAATTTTAATAAAGAAATGGAAGACCAGAAGTCATTGCAAGTAATTTAAATGCTCATAAGCTTTCAGGTTGAAAGGGATGCCAGGACTCTGAAATATTTTCTTACACTAGAAAAAGATCAAGGAACAAAGGGAGAACTTGTCCTGCTTGGCAAGCTCTGAGAACTGGGGCCACACCTGCCTCCATCCCGTTCCTGGTGCCTGGGCTCACAGTAGGCTCTTACTGGGTATTTGCCACCATGGTGGACCCCGTTGTTGGACTCATGATAGGCAGCAAAGCAAGATAGCTAATGGCAGGTGTTTGGGGTCTGGGAGCCCTGAGCAAGAGCCCAGCTCTTCCACTTGAGCAGGTGACTTAACCTATCTAGGCTCTTGTACAAATGGGAAGAGAAATCACACTTTCCTTGTGGTACTGCTAGGATGGTTATATAACAAAGGGAGGCCAAATCTGACTCAAAAAAAATGCCTCAAAAACCCAATGAAGTGTTAGCTCTTAAAACTCATAATAATATATCTGAGATCACCTAGCTAACTAGTAGGAGAACAATGAGAACCCAATAACATGATTTCTAGCCAGGATATTTTCTTCTATGGTAGAAAAAATGAAATTTTAAACATCAGGGCACTATTGTGTTATCTAGTATTCCATTCTTGCTCCCAAGCACTTTTCTTTAATGTAGTATATCCTTTGACTCTGGATTCTCTTCAAATTCTCAAGTATCTTGCTTTTCCATTAGGAGGAAGACAAGAGAAAAGGCCTGAGAATGTTGATGCTCTACACACACACACACACACACACACACACACTACCTGCGCATCCTCTTCTTAAAATGCACTTTTGGGGTCATTTCCAATAGGAGGATGCAGCATCTGCTTATCACTGGAAACCATAAAACCCCTAACAATTCTGTCAGTAGTAAAACCTCAATATGTCAGGTCAAATGCCCAGGCTCCTTTGTGAAGAATTCATATCAAGGTGTCATCATTATCTATCATGCATTTTTGAATCAGGTCTTAAAACTTAATGTGGCTTTTACGACTGGAGATAAAGCAGGGTTTGGGGTTGACAAGTTACAGGGGCACATATGAAGCCTGACAGTTGTTCCTAATTCTATAAGATGACTTAAAACCATCATTAACCCTGAAAGTTATCACTCCTCTTCCTTGCCATTTTGCTTTGTAAATGGGTGACACCCACGAAGGCAGGGCCTTGCTGACGTGCATTCAGATTCCACTAGAAAATCTTTTCTATGCACTAAAAGATACTAGAAGTGAACAAGGGTTAAAAGACAAAGCTTTTCTCTAAAAGGAGTGGGATGTGAGTTGAAAGTTATATGGCTGAAAGTCTTGGCAAAGAGACAAAAATTTTCTGAGAATGGAACCAGGAAGCTTCAGCCCTGACAGCCCTGAGCTGTGGCCACCAGCCCAGCTAAAGCACCAGCTCGTACCTCTGCCTCTGCCGTTCCCCTCCAAACCAACGGGGGAACTGGCTCAACAGTGTGGAAAAGGATTCAAGGTCCTTGCAAACAAGTGCTGCAAGATTAGCCACAGTTGCTTATTTACTCTTTCCAGATACTACTTGCACTTTACCAATCCTTCCAGTGGTTTCATTCAGGAGCTCCCTTCCCATCAAAATTCAACAGTTAATTGTGGGCTTCAATCCCATTGATTGCTGGCCAGATTATCGGCTCCCTGGGCTCTATTTTGGCCAATGGGCCTTTGAAGGGAGGACCCCAGAAGTGAGGTCATGGTGCTCCAGACTATTCAGTGGCCCACGGCAAAGGATGGGGGCTATGGAGGCTACGTACCTTGGAGGAGTTGATATGTGAGTGGAGACATGAGGTATGAGGAGCACTTTTCAGGATGGAAATGAACAAAAGGGCACCCTGCAAGAGAGAACCACTTAACAAAAGTACAGAATCGTGTGGGTAAAACTGGGTATTGCTAGGAACCAAATCTGTAGGTTGGTACCTTACCCACCCCCACCCCCCTGTATGAAAGGAAAAGAAAGGAGAAGGGAGAAGAGTGAAGGGAAAAGCTAGCAGAGACCCAGTCCCCACCACCAGCACCATAGGGGACTTCTCCCTGCCTCCAGCCCTGGCAGAAGCCCACCTGCCTGCCCACCTCACGCTGTCCCCAGGAACATTGCAAGTGTGTTTTTTTCCACTAAGCCCATTTTGATTCCCTCTTCCAGATTCTAGGTTTAAAAGGAAAGGCCACATTCCTAATCAAAAATGGAAAAGAAAAGGGTTTCTTTGAAACTGATCAAATGCAATTAAGGCAGAATAGCCAACCCATCTACCTTTGATTAACCTCTATCTGGAGAGAAATGATTGGTGATTAAGAATTAGATGAGGTGACTAATTATATCAGGAATCTGCCTTCGAAGAAATCTCTTTCAGCACCAGAGAAAAAGCTGATAAAAAACAATCATGGCTGTAATGGTGCCTTTTAAGGAGAATAATTAACCCGTAATAACAATTTTGGCCTCAACTTAAGCCCTGCAAAATAATCCTTTTTCATTAACTTCAAGTTCAATTAGCATCAATAATGAGCGTTCGGTTCGGAGTAACAGCGGCATCGAGCTCCCTGATGGCTGATTCCGTGCAGCTTAGCCTTCAGCTGAAAGGTCCTCAAGCACTTTGCTGCCACAGGAACTGCGTGTCTCCAAAGTGGGAGGCTCTGACTACACTCACTACACAGGCATGAAGAATTCAGTCTTCTGAAAGGCGGAAGTTTCATATGACACTGAAGTTTGTAGGGAGGAAAAGGACAAGGAGAAGGAAGAGGAAGTGGAGGAGGGAAAGAGGGAAGAAGATTACCACCAGCTCCCATGGCTTATTAATTTAAATATTGATATCCACAAGCCTATGGACTAGAATGATAGTGAGACTTCTCCTAGATTCAGCTGAGTTGGATTTGCAATCCAGACACTCTGCTGGGTTGTCCCATGTGAAGGGAAACCCTCTATAGGATAGGACCCAGAGGGAATTGGGAGCCTTATATGGAACTGTCTGCTCTTTCTAGAACTCCCAAAATGAAAAACAATGATGGAGGCCATCAGCAGGCATTCCCCCTTCCTTCTTGCTAAGAGAAGCTCAGCTGTGGTCAGGTTTGGGGCATCTGTGGAGGTCAAGGGCACTGCCCCAGACCTGGGAGATGACTGATGAATAGTTTAAGCCAATGGTTCTCAGAGTGTGGTCTCCGAACCAAGAGAGGAGATGTTAGATACGCAAATTCCTTTCCAACACTTGTCGTTTCCTGGCTTGTTAATTTTGGCCATTCTGACTGGTGTAAGGTGGTATCTCAGTGTGGTTTTGATTTGAATGTCCCTGATAGCTAGTGATGTTGAACATTTTTTCATGTGTCTGTTTGCCATTTGTATATCTTCTAGAGAGAAGTGCCTCTTCATGTCTCCTGCCCATTTTTTGATGTGTTCATCTTCTTTTTGGATGTTGAGTTTGAGTACTTCTTTATAGATCTTGGATATCAGGCCTTTCTCTGTAGTGTCATTTGCAAATATCCTCTCCCATTCCGTGGGTTGCCTCTTTGTTTTGTTGACTGTTTCCTCTGCTGTACAGAAGCTTTTTATTTTGTCTGTGGAGAAAGGGGAACCCTCTTACACTGTTGGTGGGAATGCAAGTTGGTTCAGCCACTTTGGAAAAGTGTGGATATCCCTTTAAAAATTAAAATTAGAGCTACCCTATGACCACCCTGCAACTGCACTACTGGGTATTTATCCCAAAGATACAGATATAGTGAAAAGAAGGGCCATAAGTACCCCAATGTTCATTGCAGCAATGGCCACAATCGCCAAACTGTGGAAAGAGCCAAGGTGCCCTTCAACAGATGAATGGATAAAGAAGATGTGGTACATATATACAATGGAATACTATGCCTCCATCAGAAAGGATGAATATCCAACTTTTGTAGCAACATGGACTGGATTGGAGGAGATTATGCTGAGTGAAATAAGCCAAGTAGAGAAAGTCAAGTATCACAGGGTTTCACTTACTTGCAGTTCATAAGGGGTAATATAGAGGACATTAGGAGAAGGAAAGGAAATGGGAAGTAAGGTAATTCAGGGAAAGAAATGAAACATGAGAGAGTTTGGACTCAGAAACAAACTGAGGGCCTTGGAGGGTAGGGGGTAGGGGGATAGGAGAGCCTGGTGGTGGGTACTGAGGGCACCTATTGCATGGAGCACTGAGTGTGGGACATAAACAATGAATCTTGGAACACTGAAAAAACAGAATAATTTAAAAAACAAAAAACAAAACAAAAGATCTGCAAATTTCTGGGCCCTGCCCTACACCTGCTGAACCAGAATCTCTGGGGGAGAGTGCTCTGAGGGGCATGGGCCCACTCCATTGTCCCATATGCCCAGGTGAATGTGGCTCAGAAAGCACCTGTACATCTACCCTAAGGGCAGGCTGATGACCATTCATCCCTGGGCTGGATTCCAGAGCAGGAGAAAAAGCTGAGTCAATGAGCCAGTCTGCATGGAGGATGTCAGTGCAAACAGGCTGCCAACGAAACAGAAAGCCTGGACCCATGAGGGCTGTGGACCAAGCAGGGGCCACATCGTGTATCAGGATAGGACAGGTGGCCGGGGCCACACATCAGGCCATCCTTGTTTTTCGTCCCCAGGAATTTGTTAGCCTTGAAGCAAAGTTGCTGCCTGTTCCTCTCTCTTCCCCACTCCTTTTTCCTTGACCAGCCTTCTTAAATATGTAAAACACAAGCACACTTTTTTCCCTTAATTCTAAAGAAATTCCAATTTAGTCACTTCAAAGTAATTTTTTCTAGCACCCAGCATGGTGCCTTGTGCAGAGTGGGTACTTCTCTCAAAGTCTGTTCACAGTCAAAATGGAAATCAGCAGCCACAAGCAGCCACACTGTAGTAGCCACCTGCCCTTGGCCAGGCTCCACAGAAGGTCGAGTAAGTGCAAAGGGTGCCCTGAAAGATGAAATATTCGGTGCTGCACAGCCACCTCTCTCTGCCTCATCCATTAAACCCACACACCCCAAAAGGAAGATATGAGAAGAGAAAGGGGTCTCCCCCCATGATAGGCCGCCAAAAAGCAGAAGAGCAGGTGGGAAGGAAAGAGGGACAAGGGACGAGAATGACACAGCAGAGGAGGACACAGGGATGAGCACTCTAGGATTCCCATCTTCCTCCACAAGCTTCTGGAAAATTCTAATCGAGATCTTTCTTAAAAATAATTCTTCCATTTTGATGAAGTCCCAAAGTTCACTTTTGCTTTTGTTTCCTTTGCCTTTAGAGATGTGTCTTGAAAGAAGCTGCTGTGGCTGATGTCAAAGAGGTTACTGCCTATATTCTCTTCTAGGATTTTGATAGATTCCTGCTTCACATTGAGGTCTTTCATCCATTTCGAGTTTATCTTTGTGTGTGGTGTAAGAGAATGGTCTAGTTTCATTCTTCTATATGTAGCTGTCCGATTTTCCCAGCACCATTTATTGAAGAGACTATCTTTTTTCCACTGGATATTTTTTCCTGCTTTGTCAAAGATGATTTGACCATAGATTTGTGATTCCAAATCAAAACCACACTGATATACCAAATCAAAATCACACTGATATACCACCTAACAGCAGTCAGAATGGCCAAAATTAACAAGACAGGAAACAACAAGTGTTGGAGAGGCTGCAGAGAAAGGGGAATCCTCTTATACTGTTGGTAGGAATGCAAGTTGGTGCAGCCACTTTGGAAAAGTGTGGAGATTCCTTAAAAAATTAAAAATAGAGCTACCCTATGACCCTGCAATTGCACTACTGGATATTGACCCCAAAGATACAGATGTAGTGAAAAGAAGGGCCATATGTACCCCAGTATTCATTGCAGCAATGGCCACAATGGCCAAACTGTGGAAAGAGCCAAGGTGCCCTTCAACAGGCAAATGGATAAAGAAGATATGGTACATATATACAATGGAATACTATGCCTCCATCAGAAAGGATGAATATCCAACTTTTGTAGCAACATGGACCAGACTGGAAGAGATTATGCTGAGTGAAATAAGCCAAGAAGAGAAAGTCAAATATCATATGGCTTCACTTCCTTGTGGAGCATACAGAGTAATATGGAGGACAGTAGGAAAAAGAAAGGAAATGTGAATTGGGGTAAATCAGGGAGGGAGATGAAATATGAGAGACTTTGGAGTCTGAGAAACAAACTGAGAGTTTTGGAAGGCAGGGGGTGGGGGGTTGGGTGAGCCTGGTGATGGGTATTGAGGGCACGTATTGCATGGAGCACTGGGTGTTGGGTATAAACAATGAATCCTGGACCACTGAAAAAATAAAACAATGTAATAAAAAAATAAATTACACACAACATAAAAAATAATAATTTTTCCTTCTAATAGGGATTGGAACAAGGAGGGGATCTTCAGGCTTATAAAGCTAATCCCAGTTCCAGGAACCAATCCCAGTTCAGCTGCTTACTCAACTCATGATCTGGCCATGTCACATAACCCCCGGAAGTCTCATTTGCAAAAGAGATTAAAATACACATCTTTTTTTTGGCTGTAAAGGTTAAATGAGAGATTGTCTATGAAGCACCTAGTGTATAAATAAATGTTCAATAAATGTGAGCACCTTCGTCTTATTTCTCCAAAGGTTCTCTCCCCATCATTACCTCATCTAAAGTCAAGTTTGATACCCTGTGCCAGGTAATGCTTGAGAACATCTAAGTAAATTGCTGAGGAAATTTTCCCTTTGAAGGAGAGGACGAAGAGGATTAGACTAAAAAAAACTCGACTTCTGAGAGCCGCACCTGCTGTTTGTGCTAACTCTGTTCAAACCACTAATGAAAGCTTGGTGCCAGGAGAGGAGTCGCAGCTTCAAGCCCATCCACCAGCTCTGAAAGCCCTACTTCATCTGATCACATTAGCTGCCAAGCAGCTCGTCTCTTGTTGAGAATCAGTGCTTTACTTAAGAAAAGCTGTAAATCAAACAACGGAGCTGTCCAGGGAGCTGAGAATTTAGCTCTTTAAACATTTCCTCCTATAAATATAAATGGTTGCTTTCCTCTAGAGAAACCTTCTATCCCTCTGATCTCTGAAGAACTGGAGAGGGTGCCAAGAGGATCACTATATCTTCTGGTGAACATTCCCAATCACCTTAATCTCTTCACTAACAATCTTCTGATCTAATAGAAATAGAGGTTATTGTGCCCCTCAGTTTACATAGTATTAGGGGAGGGGGAAGTGGATCAGAAGAACAGAACACCAAAATCACTGGGGAGGCAGATGGGAGGGGGAAAGAGAGAATTACTTTTAATACAGTTGCATAATCCATAATTCAGCAAGCTTTTCATTTCTCTTATCTTCTGAAAAACATGAAATTAAGTTCTGAGCAAAGGCATAATTTATGAGAAGTCTCTGTGCTGATGATTCCCAAATCCCCACGCCAGGTCCTGACTTCTTACAGGAGTTCTAGTCCCACATTTCCAGTCACCTACAGGATATTGCTGCCTGGAGCCAGCTATTATCTCAGCTTCCCATGTGCAGTGGAACTTAACTCTCCCTCCCCAAATCTTTCCTTCCCCAGTTCTTCGCTTCTATTAAAGATACTCTAATCTTGCTGGCAGAAAGTTCTAGAACAACTTGGATTCATCCTCCCTTCTGCCTCTGACAGGATCTGCAAAGTTTCTCTGCAGTCATCTTTCTCTCTGCCATTCCACTTTTCAAACCATCCCCCACACTGCACCCCAGATGACTGCCTCCAGTCCCCACATTCTAATCTGAACTGCAAGCTTCTATGAGTTTCATCATCCTAAAATTCAGAAGATACCTGTTGACAGTTGCCCAGTTCTCTGCCAAGACTTTCCAAGGCCCTCCTGTCACGTCCTGATCCCATCCTGCCTATCCAACTGTACTTGCCGGCACAAAATCTCTTCTCCAGAGAAATCCTAGCAGAGCATGGCATTCATATCAGGTACTCCAGGAAGACTAGTTGATTTAATCAGACTGATTTTGGCACCCTTCACTCCATGCTCCATGCTCCCTGTCTGGAATGCTCTCCTCTCATCTTGATTACCCAAACCCTAGTCATCCTCCAGGACCCATGAAGGCTCAGTTCCATCAGGAAGTCTGCATTCATCACCTCTACTCACTGTTCTTTGCCCCAGTACACTTAGACTTTAAGCCCACACCCTCCCATATTATTTCTAATAGCTGTGTAATACTCATAGCACTTTCAACTTTACAGAGCACTGTTCTACATATATAATCTTATTTGATCCTCTCAACAATCCTATGAGGCTGGAATCATCCCAGCACGTCAGCAGGACTCAAGACCATTTAAATGAAGATCATGAAGCTAATAGATGCTGGGGTCAAGTCCTGAATCCCCAACTTTTGACTCCAAATCCCATATTCCTTGTCTTCCTTAATAAACTATAAGTTCTTCAAAGCCAGGAATCACATTTTGTAATCATTGTCTTTATAATTTTACAAAATTCTGAACACACAAGGGGTCTCTATGATTATTTGTTGGATGGAGAACTGAAGTTAAGAAAAGAGTCAATGAACCATTAAGAAGTGAGCAAGTAAACCTGTAAGATGCACTGTATTCACTGTGACAGGTGGTTAGTAAAAATGGAAAGGGCTTGTCCTGCAGCCATTTTCATATATCATATTTTTATTCTTCCTTCATTCTTTATTCTTCTCTTCTTTGATTCAACAAGTATTTATCCCCTATGTCCTCATACTGAGACAGATGAGACAAGTACTCCCATATCCCAATATTCCATCCCTAACCTAAAACTTACCCAAATAAGGAAAAGGAAGTACAGTTTTCATGTATGTAGGTAAGTAGGTAGATAAGAATCTATCTATCTGTCTATCATCTATCTATCTATCATCTATCTATATATTACCTCTGTCTACACACTTCTAATCTGTTCTAATGATTAGAACGGAAAACCAGAACAGGGCATCTTAGGTGAGTTCACTATATATCCAGGAAAGAACTAAAGTAACTTGGTTTTTCCTTTTGGGTAGAAATGAAAACAAATTTCTTTAATCTTATCATAGGCTCTAAGGCATATTGGTTAAGAGTAAACAGCTCTTGTCATAATCTGCTAGTGATCAAATGTGTAAGAACAAGAAAAGTTTATCATTTCTTATTACTGCTCTGTGAAATTCTAACTGACCCTGCAACTGTTCATAGAAATAGAATCTGCTCAGTAAAGCTTCAGTACCAGGCCTGAAAATAGGTTAGAATCATACAGTTTTAGTATGAAAGGGAAAATAGAGATTAGAACTCACTTATTTCATATGATAGAAACTAAGACTCAGAAAGCTTAGGTGATTGGCCCAGTTTCAAACAGGACAACTCGGCACATTCTAAAATGAAAACATAATCCCACAATTCCTAGTCCAGAAGTCACTCTCCTCTTCCATGCCTCAAATGACATTATAGTTTTTCAAACTTCATAGTTAATTATTGAAATAAGGGCTTTTCCTGCTATGAAGGTAAAAGATTTTACAATAAGTCTCTTAAGGGTTTAGAAATCATCTTTATGATTTAATTAAAATCCTTTGATATTAAAAAATAAATAAAGAAAAGATTTGCTATCTCCATGTGGAATTCTTAGGCAATGCACAATGGATGCCACTGACTTTCTGATGATTTTTATCTCTAAGCAAATAGCCTGCTTTAATCCATATATGTAAAGGTTTATTTGGGACCCTTCATTTATTTAATTCTATTTTCTACAAGATAAACCCTAATTTTGAGTATAGTTATGTTTCAGCAAATATGACATGGAAAGGAAGCCACAACAAAAATAATAATCAGGGGAAGCCCCTTTATTAATAAAATAATAATAATAATAAAATTGAGGATTATGGGTATTTTCAGTGCTTTAACCATGTGCCAGGTGCTACACTAAACTTTTTTAATTACCTCATTTATTCCTCCTAAGAACCCTCTAAAGCAAGTGCTATAATAACCTCTACCTTATAAATGAGCAGAAAAATTAAGTTATTGTCTTACTACCTTAAGATTTTGTAATTATAGTAAGTTCTGGAGCTGGGCATGAAACCAAGAACAAAATCGACATTCTATTTTCTTAACATAATGCAATGTTGTCTCCTTTCAGAAGTAAATGGGTTAACTAATGTTCATAGTCCTTTAAAAAAAGAAAAAAAAAACAAACCTTCAGAGCCTCCACTCTGAAAGGACACTGCTGCTTCTGATGATAATTGAGTATGAGACTGAGTACAGAATTATACTCCAGGCTGAAGGATTATACTTCTATCAGGATTTACACAGCTGGAGCAAGATAATTCTCCCTCCTTCTGTTTTAACAATCAAATGTCTTCAGTGAAATAGGTAAGTGATACAGGTAAATATGCATATATAAAATATTTGGGATTTCATCAAAGGAGAGGACATGGGGACTGTGGGTCTTTCTCCAGGATGCCACCATACCATACAAAAAACGCAAACACAACTGTGTATTGCAAAATACCTCCCTGATGTTATTAAATTTCTCATTACTTATCAGGGATCATTTGCCACTTCATTCTATTCTGGTTTTTCACATTTTCTGTTGTCTGAGATGTAAACATCACTGTTTATGCTGGTTCCTTAAAAGTACTTAGGACCCTCACCAGTCAAAATCTTCACATAAATTACACTTAAATCTGAACTACATTTCTTCCCTAAATATTTAAGCACATAAATAATCACTAACCATCCTGGCTGTCCTTTTAAACTATTTGGCATTTATTGTTTTGAAGAGAAAAAGTCAGATATATCAAATCTGCATTTGTACTTCTTGACATTTTTCTCCAACTAGATTCTTCCAAATTATGGTATTGAGACTGATTTTACTAAGAAAAGGAAAGAAAGAAAGAAAAAAAGGAAGGAAGGAAGGAAGGAAGGAAGGAAGGAAGGAAGGAAGGAAGAAAGAAAGAAAGAAAGAAAGAAAGAAAGAAAGAAAGAAAGAAAGAAAGAAAGAGAAAGAAAGAAAGAAAGGAAGGAAGAGAAAGAAAGAAGGGGAGGGAGGAGAAAGAGAGAAAGAGAAAGAAAGAAAAAGAGAGGGAGGGAGGAAAGGGGAGAGAAGAGAGAAAAAAGAAAAAGAGAAAGAAGGGAAGGAGCAGAGAGGAAAGGAGAGGGGAGAGAGGCAAGAGGAGAGGCATGGGTAACAAGAGGGGCTGGAGCATGAAAAGAAAGGCAGGATTTGTGGAATGGAAGGCAATGCATGGCGTGGTGATCTATTTAGCATGACCTCTGGTGACACTTCATAGAATGGTTAGAGGCCAATTGGCCCTACTCCTGGGCTCTCCATCTTTGTCCTTTGCCTCTGCCTGGTCCTCTGCATATCTGTCGTCTTGTCTCAGAGAAGAGAGTGTTTTTCTTTCTCTCTAGTCACTCCTGCCTGTGGCTCTGCCCTCTCCTACCTCAAAGCTTCAATAACATAAGATTTCTCAGTTAAGAGGCTCACTGTGCTCCAAGAGCAGACCACAGCGGTGGAAACTTGGCCTTGTTTGAAGTCCACCCCTTAAAAAGAGAGGTGTCTGGGGGAAAGAAGCAAGGATGACAAGGCCTCTGAAAATCAGAGCTTATGAGAAAGAGTGCCGGGAGTAGGGGAGGGGGGGAGGCTAGAGATGCCCCGTTCCTTCACAGCATTCTCATTGTCTTAGTATAGAATAATGTGTTCATTTGCACATTTAATCCTCCTGCCTTGCCAGTCTATAAACCCTGTAAGGGCAAAGCACTGGTCTGTTTTGTTCAATGCCATCTGTGCAGCACCTAGCACAATGAGGGACACACAGAAACTCCTCAATAATCACCCTTTGAATTAACAATTTAAAGAAAGAGAGAGAAAGCCAAAGAGAAGAGGAAAGACAGAAAAAAGAGGAAACAAAGGAAATTATCCAGCATATGTGCGATAGCTAACTTCACACATTTGAAGGGCCCTCATGTTGGAGAACAGACTATACTTGGGAGGCAGAATGACAACCATAACCAGAAGCCGGAAGACCTAGAGATAACAGGTGCACAGTTAAACAGGCTGGGCCCCAAATACTAGATCCTTCTCTTACTAGCTATGTGATCATGGTCAGTTACTTAACCTCTTTGAGCCTCAAGGTATCTGGAAATGGAAGTAATAATAAAAATCAACCTTGCCATGTTAGAGTAAATAGAGTAACTCTGCAAATCTGTTCAGTGGTATTTGTTACTAGTATTAACTTACAGAGGAGCAGAATGCAGCCACTATTCAATATTTTCCCAACAGCTCTGTCCAATAAGCACTAAAATAGTGATCCCCACATCTCAGAAATATTTAAAAGGATAAGGCAGCAAAAACTCTATTTTAAGAAGCAGACAGGGGGGCGCCTGGGTGGCTCAGTTGGTTGGGCGACTGCCTTCAGCTCAGGTCATGATCCCGGAGACCCGGGATCGAGTCCCACATCGGGCTCCCTGCTCTGCGGGAAGCCTGCTTCTCCCTCTCTCACTCCCCCTGCTTGTGTTCCCTCTCTCGCTGTGTTTCTTGCTGTCAAATAAATAAAATCTTTAAAAAAAAAAAAAAAAAAAAAAA
>PITA01014851.1:0-52161 GCA_004023965.1 Spilogale gracilis | reverse complement strand
CCCAGGACCACCCACAGCACTGGTCCCCGGGAGGGAGGTCAGCTCAGCGGCCCCAGGACCACCCACAGCACTGGTCCCCGGGAGGGAGGTCGGCTCTGGGAAGCCCCTGCTCTCGTCACCATCCGCTAAGTCGGCATCTGGGAGCAAAGACCCCTTCTGGCCAGCTGGGCCATGATTCTGGTCGATGTGCTTGGGCCCAGCCATGAGTGCTGCCAGGAGCCCGCCCTCCTCCCGCCTCCAGCCCCAAAAGCAGGCTTGGGGATAACCAGCAAAGGGACCGTCTCCCCCACAGCATCGTAAATACTCGCTTCATTTTCCCCTTTTAGCAAATCGGGTTCTTTAAAGCGGCCGGCTCCCCCTGAAACTAAGCCCCTTTGGAAACTGCACAGGGCATCCTCCACTCGGTTTAACCTGTCCCCCAGGGAAGCTTCCTGTGAGCGCTGTCCTATGCTCATGGACTCGGCGCTATCTCTTTCATCTAAAGACACTCTACAGCCCTCAGCTATAAGGTACTCTGCGGGGGTGGAGTTCCCTAAAGTGGCACCACTGTCCCCCTGGAAGGAAGCCCACGGTCAGAGAGACACACAGCTGCCTCCGAGGCTCCGTGTGCCACGCCGCCCTCACGCAGCGGGGAAAGGCACAGAGGCCCAGGTGTCTGCTCGACCACCTGCCAGCCCCCCTGCTCCAGTCCCCGCCCACGCACGGCCCTCCTCCTGCCTGGGGCCCGCACCCAGGTCAGCCGAGAACCCTCCTAGTGAGTCCCACGTCCCCCCGTCACGGCACGTTTGCACCTAGGCCGGACAGAAAGGTGTCTTTATCTCACCTCTTTATCTCACCGCGACGCGGCGCCTTGCCAAGACACCACTGACACTCAATAAATGTTTATCAAATGAAAAATGAGCAAATACACAACGGCCCGTGTGTCCTCAGCTCTTCCTTGAGAGCAAAGAGAAGGAGCAAATCCAAACCCAGAGGTGGAGTCCTGGGTCCCTGCCCCATGAATTCCCACGAGCCTTGTAATGCAAGGGGCTTCTCTGAGCCCCTCAAAGCCTTTCTGTCTGCAGTGATGGGGGACACGGCGCGGCAGGTGCACTATGTGTGTCAACAGTGAAGTCAAAAGAAGCCAGGTGCCCAGCAACCCGTGCACAGCCCAGCCGACCGTGGTACGTCCACAAACGCAGTGCCCCTCGGAAACGATGCGTAAACAGAGACAGACCTCAAGGGCGTGAGGCCAACTGAAGAAAGCCACCCAGACGATGGAACATGGTATGGTCCCGCCTTCAGGGAGTGCCCAGAACCAGCAAGTCTACGGAGACGAGCGTCCCTTCAGTGGCTGCGTGAGTCTCGGGGTGGAAACGGGGTTGACTGTCCACGGCACCATGGATCTTACAGCACGTGATGGAACGTTTGCACACACGGCATGTTTACGGAAAATCACTAGATCCTGCGTCAATGGGTGCATGTCACAGAGTATAATTACCCTCCAGGAAGTCAGGACACACGCAACACCTGGGCACACACGCGTGCATGGGCCGGCCGTCCACACCCCTCCCATCCAGCCCCGTCACTGCGCTCATTCATCAACTTCCGCGGAGTAATCTCACAAGCACTCTCAAGAGGGGCCTCTGTGAATCTGGTGACACACTTATTTTTAATTACTAAGTAGACTGACCAACAGTATCTGTGTCACACACATGCTTTCATCACTTCATGACATTTCATCAATGCTTTGCTGCTTCAGACCAGGAAACGTCCACCTAAAACGTTGGTTGCCGGAAGGACCTATCATTCCAGCATGAGCTGGACACAAGGACTAGACCCTCAAGATGCTAGCCTGACATCACAACAGATGGGCCCTTCTAGTTTTGTTCTTTATTGGTGTTTGTTTCTTTTTCCCAAAGGGGTAATGTGTAACTTAACCACAGGAGTGAGACGGAGATTTTATATAAAACACGGGAGTCATGAAGGGCAGTGGGGAGAGCACGAATGAAGCTTGGAGTCCGTGAACGCTGGGCCCACATTTTAGCTCTCCCGCTACTAGCTGTGTGACCTTGGGCAAATCACTCAACCTCTCTGAGCTTCAGTTTCCACCTTTGTAAAATCCAAGCAACAATAGCCACTCCACAGGCTCTTCACGAGGATCCTGAGGCCAGATGGGTCATCTAGCACAAAGTTCTGGGTTCCGAGAGCTATGACAGAGTCGGGAACTACTGCGGCCCGGCGCCTCCCAGCTAGACCTGAAAGAACGGAAGGACAGAACGAGCAGGTCTAGTCCATGGGGTCTCAGGAGCTCACAGCTGGATCCAACGTAGAACTCCCCATTGCATTGACCAACTCCATCCAACAGGCATTTACAGAGTGTGCACGCTCGCATGCTCACACACACGTGTGCATACACGCATGTGCACACATAACACACTGCAGTTCTTTTATCAGAAAGACCAAAAGGAAATGAAAACAGGAAAGCCACAAACCAATGCTCTAAACCTTCACGAACTTGAGGCTCATGTCTTACTGATCTAGAAACAAGAAGCCAACTGTTCCTACATCTGACTTAAAACCCTCAGAGCACCGTCTTGAAGCCACCCGATGTGCCGGGGTAGGAAAGTGGGACTGTCCCCAGAAAGGCTGCTCTATTTTCTGAGCTGACCTGATTTACAGAAGGATCTGGACAGCTCTTCCTATCCAATAATTAGGCACCAGGTCGTTTATTACTGTCACTGATGATGGATCTGGCAACATTGTGCTTTCACTGCTATAGTTCACATTCTAAAAAAGAGTGGTGGGACCACAACTTAGCAAATCCCATAAAGCCATGTTTTTACCCCTTCCCCCTTCCCCACAGTGCCCGACTGTCACTAGATCCCCATACACGGTGCCTACGAGTTACACACACATCCCAAACAACCAGATGCTAACCTTTGGCAGATAAGTAGAGAACACCCATTTTTTAATTAAATTTTTATTGTAAGTTAATTGCAGATTCACAAGCCCTGTAATATGTAACACAGAGTGATCCTGCACCACTAACCTGGTTCCCCCAGCAGTGACATCTCAGGAAACCAGGGTACAAAGATATAAGCAGAAATATCGGCATTGATGTGATCAAGACAGAAAGCATCCCATCACCACCAAGATCCCTCATGCTGCCCGGATTTACCCATTTCTTCTCCCCGCACGCTCACCCCTCGCAACGAGTGCCCTGGTCATTTCTGTAATTTTACCATTTGAGGTGCATTAGGCTCATAGATACCACGTCATACATACCACAGTCTTCTAGACCGCTTTTCTACTTAGCTTCGTCCTCTGGGTCCCCATACAGGTTATTGGGTGTCCTTTCTTTGCTACTGCTGAGCACCATTCCATGGTATGATGGGACCAGAGTCTGCTACAGCCCTTGGCCACCAAAGGGCATCTGGGTTCTTTCCGATCTGACACTAGGACACAGGAAGCTGCTACAAAACGTGTGTGTGCAGATGTTGGGTGAACATGTCTGCGTTACTCTGGCACACACAGCCAGAGGGAAAAGCTCAACCACGTGGTCCCATTTCCCAGGTTCTCTACATCCCGGCCAGCACGTGGTGCTGTCAGCATTCTTTATTTTAGCTGCTCTCACAGACCAGTAGTGATGTTTGTGGTTGTGATCTGCATTTCTCTAATGAGTAACGATGCTGAACATCCTCCCACCTACCAGACTGCCCTCTTTGGGGAAATGTCCTTCATCGCTTTCACCTGTTTCTAACTGGGTTGTGTTTTGAGAGGTGTTTCTTTTTGGACACTAGTCCTTTGTCAGGTATGTGGTTTGCAAATATTCTCTCCCACTCTGTAGTGTCTTTTTACCCTCTGGGATGAGTCTTTCACAGAGAAAATTATAAATTCTTGACGAAGTCCAATTTATCAGTTTTTTTCCTTTTATGGATCATGATTTGGTGGGAAGTCAAAGAGATCTCTGCCTAGTCGCACATCTTGAATAGCTTCTACTTAGTTTTTTTTTTTTTCTTTTCTAAAATCTCTCTAGTTTTATACTTTACATTTAATTATGTGACCAATTTCGAGCTAATTTTATATTAGGTATGAGACGTAACACTGAGGTTTTCGTTTGCTTGCTCTTGGCTAAAAATGTCCCATTGTTCCAGCACAAATTGTGGAAAAGGCAATCCTGCCTCCACTGGATTGGCACCTTTATCCAAAAATCAGCTGGGCATATCTGTGGGAGTCTGTGAATCCCCGTTTCACTGATCTATATCCCTCCATCAATGTGACACCGTCTTGATATGACAGCTACATAAGAAGTTTGATCATCAGACTGATTTCTCTTGTTTTATTACTTTATCAAGACTGTTTTAGTATTTCTAGTCCCTTTGCCGTCCCATATACATTTTACAATAATCTTACCTATGCATGCAAATATTTTGCTGGATATTGATAAGAACTGTGTTAAACTTCTATATCGCTCTGAGAAGTGACCACCTTCCTTGAGTCTTCCCATCCATGAACATGGTATGACCTTCCATCACATAGACCTTCTTTCATCTCATCCATCAGCACCACGGACCTCCAAGCATGTGAGTCCACAGCATAACACGATTTGTTAGGTTTACACTGAAATATTTCATTTTGGGGGCAAGTTGAAAAGGCACTGCATTTTTCACTTCAGTGTCCATGTGTCCATTACTAACAGATGGAGACAGAATTCATTTTCATACATTTGTCTTGTGCCCTCCAACCTCCCTGATCTCATTCATTAGTCCTAGAAGGGTTTTGGTTTTTTTTTTTTTTAGTACATTACATGAGATTTTCTATGTAGACAAATGAAACTATCCCTGTTTGCAGATATTTCTTCTTTAGCCTCTCATTTGATAGATTGTTGAACATTGTATGCTAATATTTTGTTAAGTACTTTTGTTTTCTGTTTGTCGGCAGGTTCGGATGTGGCGTGCTCCATTCTTTCTTAGACTCTCAGTCATATGAACACAGCAAGTTTCCTTCTGCAGGAGGAGTTTTGTTTTAAAACTGGTCTCTTCACCTAGAGCCAGACCTCTTAATATAAGTTCTTTGAAACCCACAGGTCCCCAGAGTGTCCACCACACATGTGTACACACTCATACACACATGCACACACACCTATGTCTGGAACGATGTTCCCAAATGTCCCCATTGGAATCAGACCTTGGCAATTCACCATTCCTCCTCCTCCCACGAGGCCCATGGTGGCACAGATGCTCGGCATCTTGTTGTTGGTGAGTGCTGCATGCAGGGGGAGGATGGAGGTCCTGCACTCAGGTCAAGTCTGGTGCCTGTGTCCTGGCTCTGGGGCACCCTGGGGCAGAACCCTGGAACCGACCCTCTAGGAGGTCAGCTCTCCCTTCTGTAAGGTGACAAGAGTTCTTCCAGTGCTAGTCTCACCCCTCCACTGACTTGTCCCCCCGACCTCTGACACCTATGCTATAAGTGAGTAGGCTCTATCACTCCCTCCTCAAGTCCCCCAAAGTGCTTCATTACAACCCAGCGGGGAAGTACTCTGGAAGGTGTGAAGCACCTCCTACATGAGCTGATTGGCCCATAGAGGAAGCGGCTGTGGCCCCAACCCTGGCTCAGTGTTCTAGCTCTAGCACTGACGTGACCAGGCACAGATCTGGCCCTCAGCAACTATCAAATGTCCACCTGCCGAATGAGGAGGAGCCCTGGACAGCTTGGTCCTTCTCAGAGCTCATAGTAACCAGCAACCAAGCTTGACACTGGTGGGGAGGAGGGGTGGCAGGCTCTAAAACGTTGACTCTTCTCACTTCTGTGTTTCCCCAGGAAAGTGTCCAACATCACAATCAGCATCCCCACAAGGCTACGGAGCACCCCAACTGTGGCCCATATCATATTTCTATTGGTTGCTGCTGGGATAACAGTATTTTTATCCCCACGCATATCCCCCTCCACTACTGGACTGCAGGGTCTTCAAGGGCAGAAACCCACTCATTCCTGGGTTTTGCATGCCATCCGCTCACAGCCAGCCATCCCCGGGCATGCAAGAATTGAGCAGTCAGTCAAAGGTGTGGATGGGATGAATGAACTCAGAGATCAGAGCATCCTCTCTAGGTGACACAGACATTTAAAGCGGACGTGTGTGATTAACTCGAGTCGCCATGCTGTACCGGACACCCCCATGACGTATTCCCTTTATAACTGCAAATCGGTATCTTTTGACCCTCTCCACCCCTTCTGCCCAACCCCACCCCACATCCCAGCAACCGCCGCCCTGCTGCCCGTTTTGCATACTTGAAAGTTGCTAAGAGAGCCGATCTTAAAATTCTTATCAAAAGAAAAAAAAATATTCAGTAACTCTGTGAAGGGATGGATGCTAGGTAGACGTTACCATGGTGATCATCTCACAAACCATTATGCTGTATGCCCGAGGCAAATATGATGTCATAGGTCAGTCATACCTCAACATGTATGAAAAGTAGACACGTTTTATGGGAGCACCATGCAAATTCTCACATCTGGGTCAGGAGCAAAGGTGCCAGGTGTGTGGACATGTCACTACCTGCCCTCAGCATCTACCTGCCGGCCCGCCTGCCCTCAGCATCTACCTGCCGGCCCGCCTGCCCTCAGCATCTACCTGCCTGCCCACCTGTGCATTCACATGCTGCCCAGAACCTTCTTTTGCAAATGAACTATCTCTGTCTCGAGTTAAGCTTTTCCTCATCCTGGGTAGATGTATGAACTGTCCCGTCCCCAAGGAAGCCAAAGGGAAGGGAGAACCCAGTCCAATTGTTAAGGCCAAGAGTTTGCCTTTGGCTCCAAGCCACCCTCACCCCACATCTCCTTGTCGTCCCTTTCTGGTCCCTTTTTCCCTCAATCCCGCACCTGTGCCGCCTGCCTTCACGTTCTCTTCCCATCTGTACCGGTTCTTTCTCCCAGGCACTCAAAACTCAGATACTTTCACTCCTGCTGAACCGACCAAGACTGAAAGAGCTGAGTAGGGTTGTTTTTCCTCAACACGTCGGCAACTAAATCTCACGGCAAAGGAAAGGCTCTCTAATGGGGGAACCGTGAGCACCAGTGAGTGGGCGGGAGCGCTCTGAATGTTTGGGGCAGGGCCGGGCAGGGCCTGAACGTGAGGTGGGCCCCGTGGGGAATCCTTGCCTAAGCCTCAGTGTGGGCGTTAAAGATGAGTAAGCACAGGGCAAGGCTGATGGAGCCAGGGCACTGGGCCAGGCACACGGCACATCTGCTCCTGCACACACGGCTCCCGAGCAGGAACTGGACCACATGCTCTTCTCAAGAGCTGATCCGGAACGAGACTCGGACCCTGCCCTCGTGGGCCCACAGTCCAGAGCCCAGCGCTCCTCTTCAGCGTCAAACAGGAAGCCTGAACGCAGCTTTCCGGCGGACACACCCCCTGGGTCTCCACTGCCAGCTAGCAGGTCCCCAGGCCTCTGGAAGGCCCTGAGGTCATGCACTGGCAGGGACGCCATCAGACTCCAGCAGCCGCCCAGCCCAGGCAGCTGTGCACGCGGGGCTGGAAACGGTGGGAGAACGCAGGGCAGCAGCGGGCCCGCCACGCCAGCCCCCTTGGCTGGCCACCCAGGGAAACTGCAACAAATGGCTGGCGTCCCAGTGAGTAGACAGAACGAGCACAGTGAAGGGCAGGCTGGGAGGGCGGACGCACAGATGGGCCCGGCATGGCTGACACCAACCTTCTCTTGGGGGGAGGGAAGGGAATGGGGAAACAAAGTGACACCCTCCTGCAGAGCGCAGGCAGGGGCTGGAAAGGCAGATGCAAGCCCCAGCCCCTCCCCGGGCATCCCCAGGCCCCCCAGGTCCAGCGACTTCCAACATGCCGCCCTGCTCTGGGCTCTTCCAGCCTCCCCGGAGAGCCTCGTCAGGATGAAGACCCCCACAGAGGAATGCTGGGTTTCTGGCTTCTCACTGTCCCTGGGGCCCTTGCACAGCTCAGCCGGCCACTTCTCTGCACCTGCCAGGTGTCCTCATTATTAACTCGGTCTCTCCTGTGGCTGCTGGGAGACAGTGAGGCAGCTGCCCCCCCCCAGCAGCAGCAGGGAGTGAATCCCGCACCCTCTTCTAGAAGGGGCATCGGGGACGCGGCATTGAAGAAATACCCCACTGTTTCTCTTTGATTGCTGGAGTACAGGTTCCTGCCCTAAGGGAGGGAGCTGGGACAGCCAGGCCTCCCCCAGGCAGCCAGATCTGCTCCAGCCCTGACATGGATAGAGAACTTGGGGAATAGGGGGCGCCCCCACACCAGGGCCCCCAAAGCTCCGACATGGGCATGATGCAGCCTCTGACTTTCTATTAACTGAGAGTTAATCTGAGTTATGTAACTGCCACTCCCCATTCAGCGGCCTTATGACTCACCGACTCCTTTGAATTCCTGGAAGGGGGTCTTAGAGGGTCAGTGGGCCCCACGGCTCGGCTTGTCTGCTACAGCTCCAGCAAGCCCTGGCTCCTGCCTCCCCTTCGTGTCTGACTGGCATCGGGCAGGAGAAACCCTCTCGAGCCAGACTTCAAACATGAAAATCTAGATCAAGGATATATTTGGCTTTCCAAGCTAATCTTTACATCAATTTGGTCTCTACTGACTTGTAGCCCTTTGAAGAAAACTTGGCAACCACGCATATGGAAAGCAGATGACTCTTACGTAACCCCCAGACAGGAGCCCCTGGATTCTGGAAGGCACGGCAGTCACGGGTGGGTCGGGGCTTGCTGTCCACCCACTTCATCCTGACCTAGGGGACAGCTTTTATCCACATGGCCGGGCAGGCCCCCCCGGATTTCTCAAGCCCAGGGAAATAAAGGCGGCAGGAAGCACACTCAGCCCACCTGTGCCCGACACCTCGAGGGCGCCCAGGCCAGTGGGCTGGGGGATGACGACGAGGCCGGGCTGGGCCCCTGAACGACCCCAGCTAAGAGGAGGCAGGTCGCAGAGGGGAAGCAGGCTGTTCCCTCTCCGGAAACGGGGAGACAGACGCCTCGGGGAGGCGTGGAGCTGTCTCCGCTTGTGAGCTGGCTTGTCCTGCTCCCTACTTATTGCCCTCTTGGATGCACGGAGGAAAAGGAAGCAGGTGACTACAATAAATCAACAGAAGGGACAGAGGAGGAGGAGCCGACCAGCCCCTCCTCCCCTAGGACAGTGGATCCCCTGAGCGGGTGTGGCAGGCGGGGAAGGGGACACACCCCAGTGGTGGAAAGATTTGAGCTGCCTCTCCAAATGGCCATCTATTCCAGCTTCGCTGTCCCTGATGAGCACCCCAACCGCTGACACTCAATGGATTCTGGCGGCAATCAATTTGATAGCAGCAGCTGGAAACGGGCACGAGCCAGGTTTCACCAGGAGGCAGTGTCTGTGGACAGAGCGTCAGACTGTCTGTCCTCTTAAAGCCTCCGCACAGCCCCAGCTGCTGGACTCCAGAGGCACGGATGCTGACAGCCCCCCCACTGGGTCCAGGTGCTGAGGCCCAGACACGGTACCGCGTGCGTGGCCAGAGCTCCGGGGATGGCGAAGCACCCCATGATGAAAGAGGCACACCACTCTGTTACACACCCACCGCCGAGCGGACACGCACACCCGAGGCCTTGGTCGGTGGGGGAACGGGCAGAGCGGCCCCCAGGAGCCAGGGTGGGAAGAAGCCGTGGCGCTGGCCGGGGTGGCACGCCTGAGGACACAGAGCAAAGGCCTTACACACTCCCAGCCCCTGACGAAGCTGCGGCACTGTGGGCTGCAGCCTCCGAGGCCAAACTCTCCGCTGTGTGCTGAGTAAGCACCCCTCCAAGCTGGGCTCGGTGCTCGTTTACGTCTGAGTTCCAGAGCAGCTGGTCCAGAGACCGGGCTGCCTCCGAGAGATACCTTTATCCGTGCTTGGAGCTTTGCTACAACTACCACCAAAAAGGCAGGAAAACAGCTCAGTAAGACTCAATCTGTTTCTGCCTCACGAGAAGAAAAGGCTCCGTGCACAGCTCAGGTCAAACACAGAAGCAAAAAACCCAGCCCAGACTTCGTCTCGGGAGCCTGCGCACAGGGCTTCTTGCTCAAGCCAATGCTCGGAGCTGCCTTTCCACACTGAGCCCCGCGTTCCATGTCTGCCTGATAGGCCGGTTGGAAGCCGGGGAGCAGAAGGTGAGAGCTCACCCGGGGAGCCACAGAGCGGCTTGCAAGCAAAGCTGACAGGCTTTCTCCAAGGAAGAAGTACATTGAGAGGTCTGGAGCGGGCCGTCCTGGTTTTGTTACCCTGATCCTTGCCTGGTGTGAGGGGAAAGCAGCACAGACCCTCCCAGGGCAAGACACCTCTGCTGGCCCGGGGATGGCTCTCGGACATGACAGAGCTCGCTCCTGTCAGCCTCCTAGACAGGTGACAGCTTGTCCTTAGAGGCACACTTACAGAAAGTCTCTTGTGCTAACACTGAAACAACAACAACAACAACAAAAGGTCAAACTTCCAAATCACCAATAGAACTATTTCCTACAACAAAATCCCAAGAAGCTCTTGCTTGGGGATGCTTTAGAGGAACTGTTCTCCTGAATTCTGAACCAACAGAGAGGTTTCCTTCCATGCTATTTACTCTTCTCTTCCCCTTATCAAAATGTACTAATCTTTCAATCTCGCAACTTAGTAATAAAAAAAAGAAAAACCCACATAACTTGCCAGCAGTCAGTCAGAAATCAAGCAGCCAGAAAGTAGCTCAGGGAGAAACATCTGGAAGTCAAAGGTGCACCCAGAACCAGGGCTGGGACCCTCTGATCTTGCCCGAGGCGCTGGGGGCTGGCCAGCCTTGAGGGGAGGGCTGCAGGGCACCTGCAGGGGTTACCAGGCAAGGCTGCCCTCGCTCCATTTTGTCTGCGTCCCAGAACAGGAGCGTAAACCTTATCTAGTCCAAGCACAAGGTATCGATTCAGGCCACGCCAATACCCAACAGGATCCGCTTCGCCATTAACCTTTTAAAGCCCACGCTGGCGAACAAGATATAGCCACCAAACAAGAAGGAACGCCGCTTTCCAGAAAAAGGCGGATAACAACATTTGACAATTTTCACGAGATGTTTTAAACAGTCTTTGCCTCATAAATCAAAGGTCGCTAGAGAATGCGGGGCGCGCTCTGTCCGCTTCCGGATTTCTCAAAATCAGGACGCGCACTCGAGTCTCCCTTCGGCTCACTCCCCCCAGCTTTGATGGGGCGGCGGTGGGGGCGGCGCAGGCTCCGGCACCGAGCGGCCCTTTCCTCCCCAGCACGGGAGCGCAGTGCATCCCAGTGGACAAACTCGAGAACCGCACCGCTTTCTCCGCCGCCGCCTGTGTCCTCCTTGCTTTCGCTGGCAACCCGGGACCCAAAAACGCACCAGCTCCGCGAAGCCCCCCGCCCCCAGCCCCGGCAGGCGGTCGACAGTCTAGAGGCAGCCTGCCCCGCGGAGGAGACAACTATGCACTCCTGGACTTTAGGCCGCCCCTGGCACGGACTGAAAGCCCGAGCTCCACAGCAAGCGGGCAAAGTTTGCCTGAAAGGGTCTTCCTGTGTACCACCGCCACGAGTTCCGGCTCGACCCCCTAGTTCCAGCTGGCCCTGGAGTCCTGACTCAGACAAGCCTTGGGGCGCTCCCGCGGGTGTCTGCGTGTGTGGGTGGGTGGGGGTGCCCGCCCGAGCTCCCCCAGAGGCCCAGCGTCTCCCGCCACAGCTGCCCGCCAGCTGTGCGCGCCAGTCGGGCCCAGAGGTCACCGGCAAACAGCTGGATCGGCAGCTGGGAGCCCGGGAGGCCCCTGTTCAGCTCTGGGGCCCCGAGGAAGGGGAAGGGAGGGCGGAGTGGCTGTTCGATTTTGGTTTCCTCCAACTCCGCCTTCCAAGCTCTTGCCGGGAGCCGGGAGCCGGGAGCCGGGAGCCGGGAGCCGGGAGAGCTCTAGCTTTCTCCGGCAGCCCCGGCCCCGGCCCCGAGTCCACGGCCCGGAGAGCCCCGGGGAGGAGGCGCGCCGGGGCGGCAGGCCAGGACACTGCGCTGCTGGCGCCGGGAGCCGTGGGTTCGCCGGGCCAGCCCCGCTGCACGGGGAGCTGGGGCGGGCGCCCCTGGCCGGACCCAGACGCGCGCAGCCCGGGAGAGCCGGCCGCTCCCTGCGGGGCCGCGGAGCTCCGAGCTCCGGACTGGCACCCCGACAGAGCTCCCGGGGCCCCTTCCGGCAGCTAGCGGGGAGCGGGGAGGGGTCCCTTTATTTGCAACGTTGAGGAGAGCGCCGCTTCAGCCCAGCCCGGCACCCACGCACCCACGCACCCACACGCACCCCGGCGCTGGCCGGGTCGCTCACCTGAGTCCTAAAAGCTGTTGAATCCACATGGTCACGTTTCGGGGAGCGGAGCCTCAGACCTTGCTCGCCCCGGCCATCTGCGCGGCGCCCGCGCCCGCTCGCTTCCGTCCCGCGGCGCCGGTCTCTGGCTCTCGGTCCGCCGCCGCCCGCCGCCCGCCGGCCGCGGGGCGCAGAGCGAGTCAGAGCACGGCCGCGCGGGGCTCCATGCCGGCCGGCGCGCCGCCGCCGTTGGGGCGCATGGCTCAGGCGGGTCGGCCCGCGGGGGCGCACATCCTCTGGCCGGGGCGCGGGGCTCGCCACCCCTCCGGGGGCGAGCCAGCGAAGGCGGCAGCGAGGCGGGGGCGCCCACGGCCGGCCCGGGAGGGGCGCGCTCCGGCGCTGCGGCCGCGCGGTGAGAGTCGGAGAAGACGCGGCTTCGCCCTCCGGGGCGGTGGGGAGAGAGGCCGGGCGGCGCCGCCGCGCACGGTGCGTGTCTCGTGGCGCGGCTCTCGCCTCCGGTCCGAGCCCCGCGCCGAGGGGGCGGCGCGGTCCGGGGGTGCGGGCGACGGCGACGCAGAAGGACGCTGGTCGCCTCCGCGCTCCGCCAGGTCAGGGGGCTCTGCCGGGGGTGCGCCGCCGGCCGGCACCGCTCAAGTTGGCCGGGGGCTCCGTCTGAGCGCTCGCTCTGCAGACGGCCGCGGCGCGGGAGGCCGGCAGGAGGCGGGCGCGGGAGGCGCGCGGGGCGAGGGCGCCGTGGAGCGCGGGGCGTGGGGACGCGCGGCGGCGGCGCCGCGCCGAGGAGGCGCGCGGGGATCCCGGGGCCCCGCCGCCCGCGCCCACCGCGCCCGCCGCAGAGCCGCCCGCGCCGCTCGGCCGCCTCCCTCCGCGCGTCTGCCTCTCCGCGCGCTCGCCCCCGCCTCCCCGAGCGGGTCCCAACTCCGCCCGCCCGGCCCGGCTCACGTCACCCGCCTTCCCCGCCCCTCGAACTGGAGCCCGAGCCCCCGGCCCGGCGCCGGCTGCCGCTCTCTGCCCCGCCTCACCGCGCGGCAACACATCAGGCCGGGTTCCCGGCCGCCCCTTCCCCATCCCCGGCCTCGTCCCAGTCCCCACCTTGGGAAAGGCTCGGGAGAGGCCGCGGGCTCGGATTGGACCGCCGGGCGCCGCCGGATGGTGTTGCCACGGTAACCGGATGGCCTGCGAAGCAGTTCGAGGTTCCGACCCATTTACCGGTGCGCCCGGTGGACCTGGAGAGCTAATTTGGGGAGGGGGCGTTCCCGAGGGAGCACTGGGGGCGGAGGGGCGCCTGGAAGGAGAGGCTGCGCAGAAAGTTTCCTCCAAGCGGAGCTGCTCTAGAGGTGCAGCCAGAGTCTGGGAAGCAGGAGGGTCCGCTGCTAGGGGTCCATCTCTTCCCGCCTCCCTGCCCCCCAGCCTTGGGCCCTGGCGGAAGAAGCCCCTGCGTTCAAGGCCAGAGCTCAGCACCTTCTGCCCCAACTCAGGCCAGATCTGAATGTCCAGGCTCCCACAGCCCCTGGGGCTGAGCGTCAGGCAGCAGCCGCTGCTCTGCTCGGCAGGACCTCGCTAAGGGGTCGCTGAGACTTCTGAGTCCTCGGCCTCCCAGACCCGGTCGCAGCCAGTATTCCGGCCTGCTCCCATCTCAAGACTTCTGCCTTGTTTTCCCGGTAAAGCTGTATTTGCAGGACAGTGGCTGAAGGAGGAAGGGCCCTCCATGCCGGCCTCTCACTGCTCGCTCTGCCTAAGGCCAGACATGCCCTACCCACGCCAGAAACCACCCGAAAAGGCTCGGCTGTCCACTCGGTACCCTCGAGGGCCATGCAGAATCTCAGGCCTTAGGAATTACCTGCCCCAGCTCTTCTGTGGCCAGCGTGGAAACCAGTCCTGGGAGTGGAAGGAAGGGTAACTAACACCAGACCTGACCCCCGCAGTGGCCTCCCTTAGCCAAGCCCTGGACTCATCCCAGTCTTGTGAGGTCAGCACAGAGATCACACTTGGCTGGTCGCACTTCCCTGAGAAGGCGCAGTTGCTGGTGGGGCAGATCCAGTCCTCCATGGCTGGGACTTGGACTCCCAGGCAGGCCCTTCATCCCTGGGCTTGGGGTCTTGAAAGCCACAGGAATCTACTCTGCCCAGACAGCAGGTAAGGGTGACTGGCTTCCCCAGGAAGATCCCAGAGGGCAAAGGCAGGAGGAGAGCAACTGTAGTAGCAAGAACCCAGGGTTTGCAGTGAGCAGACCAGCCAGTGCTGTTTACTCACGGAGGGGGCTGGGGACCTGATCTAACTTCTCTGACCTCCTTTCCTTCTCTGCAAAATGGGTTTCATTTTCATGGGAAGTAAATGAGGTGGCCTCACACACAGCGTCATTATTAGGGTTCAAAGAAGCAGCAGGCTAAGTTGGCAGTTTGCCTGCCTGGGTGGTGTTCCCTGGGAGCCTTCTCCCTGAGCAGTTTGGGGGAACAGAGCCTAGCAAGGGGGGCAGGGAGGTTCTGGGCCCCAGATAGTCAGGGGAGAAAGGGGTACCCATAGTGCTGCCACCTAGCGGGACACAGTGGAGGTGCTACAGGAGCCAGAATAACCCTCTAGGAGGCCCCTGGCCAGGGGGGACTGGGGGTGGGGGGAAGTCCTGATCCCCTCTGTTCCAAGGACCCCTTCAGCAGCCACCTGCAAAGTGAGGACCTTGTCTCAGGACATTTATAAATGCATCTGTTAAGATGCACTAGGAAGAGTTCTTAGGAAGTCAATTATATTACAATGCGTCATGAAACTATTAAAAAAATTTTTGAAATAGCAACGTGTGTCCTTCAATACTATGTCAAGTAATGAGTGGGTGGGCCCAAAACATAGCACGATTTAGAAGTGGAGATATGCAGCGATGGTATTTTGAGACATCTGAAACGTCCGTCTCGTGTTGGGGGATTGCCAGCAGGTTCTGGGCTTGAGAACCGGTCCCAGGGGCCTCATACCCCTGCGGTCTGTTGCTTACACTTGTAATGGGAGGAAATGCTGAAATGATTCCATTTCAGTTGGAATTTGCAAGAATAAACATATCACTTTTCCCCACCCATGTCTAAAGACCCCTTGGGTTCTACCCACATACCCTGGGGGTCCCTGGACCCCAGGTATGAACCCCTGGCTAGATAGGAGTGTGTCCTGAAAACAGCAAGGGAGTAAGCTGGCAGAGGTAGCAGAGGACGTCAGAGTCTAAAGAACACAGTCGTTGTTCACCAAGTGAGTGCAGGCCTCTGTCATCTCTGGGGGGCGGGGCAGAGCCCTCAGCTCCCCCCAGACCTCAGCACATCGGTAAGGACTAGAGCACACTGGAGTTCCATTTTCCCTCTGAGCGCTGATAACTACAGCACAGCTCCCTCCAAAGAAAGCACCCACCTGGTATTCTGTTTGTTTTTATGCTTTTCTCTTGATGAAAACATTGTTGTTTTTTACATGCTGCAAAATAATAAAACCAGGACTTCCATTTCACCATTAATGTAATTGATTTTCCTGTATTTTGAGGCCATTTCACATTTCTGACCTTTTCATTTTCCTCCTCTCTTGGGCATTGGGAGGGGGGCAGATGTCATCCCACACTCAACACAGAGACCGTTGCTTGGGGGGGCACTTGCGCACGCGCGCACACACACACGCACACACACAGGCCTCAGGCCTTCAGCAAGTGCAAAAGGGAAGTTCTGAGAGGGAGCTATGGAAAGTTCTCCCGGCCTCTCCCCACTTCTGGTTGCTACCCCCTACTCAGGAGCGAGCTGCACCCTGAAATCCTAGAATCAGCTTGCAGTACACTCTTCTCTTAGAGCCCCCTCGCCTCTGCCCTGCCCATTTTCCCCACCAAGGAGTCTGCTGACCCCCTGCAGGTGGTCCTCTTGGAAGCTTTCTTAGGCCATTTACCTAATGGCCTTCACAGAGCCGACTATTTTTAAAACCCATCCAAAGCCAAATTGAGCTGCCATTGTTCATTTTTCTCCCAAGGAGGTAAATGTGTCTTAAGCATGACATTTGATTAAGTGGCTAAGTTTGTGATTTTAAATGCTGATTAAAATTATTATAAGTTTCTTTAAACCATCCACACTACTATCTTCTCTGCCCCCTGCCTTACTAGCTCCCCCACACAAGAAAACTTGCTTGTGGTGGGGTGGGGACAGAAACAAACTCCAAGTCATTTCTCCTTCTGGGGGAGGTTAAGTACCCAGACTTTGGAATCCCCCCCATCTTCTGAGCTGTTCCCCCAGGTGAGACTTTGCATACAGCTGCAAACTTAAGCCGGGTGCAAGAGCGAGGTTGCCATGATGTCAGGGGCCAGAGAGAGAAGCCAAGACTCCCCTAGACAAAATGACTCACAGGACAGTCAGCCCAAGTCAGCAAAAGAAAATGCTAGGTCTCTCCTGTCTATTCAAATGGGCTTGTGTATCTGAAAGAGGAAAAGTTGCTTCTACCACTCATTCGAAGTAAGTGATGGACTCTGAAGGCGGGTGGGAAAAGGACTGCCTAAGAATTTGAACTGGCCCCGGGATGGAAGAAAAAAAAACATTTCCAGGCTTTTAGGGACTCACTGTGATGACAGGTCTGCTTCTTCTGTTTAGATGCGGAAAGATGAGGAGAAAGAGGATTAATTTGCCTTGCAAAGTATAGTGATCATTTGAACACAGTCCCTTGGCAGTGTGGAATCCAGAGGCTGGGAGCCCGAAGCTGGAGAGAGGAGGAGAAAGTCCAGAGGCAGGCAGAGGCAGGCAGGGAAGCTGGTCAGGGGCTGGGGTGACCCCGGGAGGGGCCACAGTGCCTCGTCGAGTCCTCACATTTTCTCGTAACCATGGCTGAGACCAAAGTCTGAGGGTTTTGTCCCACGTTGTAGTTCTGCTCCAAAGCAGTTGTGTTCCTGTTAAAGGTATGTCAGGGAGTGATGGAAGGGGCACGTGGGGGCAGGGGAGAGGCAGCCAGCTGGCCAGGGGAGCCAGAAGATGTGAGAAAAATTGCCTTCTTCTCTCATACTCTGGAAGACACTGGGCCTTGGGAGGGAGAGGGAAGGGCTGCTGGACTTCACAAGTCCTCAGGATGGGTCTCATTTGGATATTAAGGAAAAGAGGGGAGGGGACATCACGGACATGGGAGATCAGACCCTTGGTTGTTCTAGAGCATAATTCTCTCTCTGGCACTCAAATTTTTGACACCTGGTAGTAGGAGGATGAGAGGATGAGTTCATCCTGCTGAATGAGCCCTGAACATGTACAGAAAGGACCAGTGAGTGAAGCTCCCTGGAAACAAACACGCTTCACTGGAGAAGCTCTTGAAATGGGGACGACTGCACAAGGAAGAAGGTCTGACCTGGGAGCAGTTGCTTCCACTGGCTGGTCTCGGGCAGAAAAAGTAAACCTGGATGCTGGAGTAGCTCCATTATTGATGTCCCTTCCCAATCAATTCACAAGCCACATCGGTCAGCACAGACTAAATTATGTCGTATCAACAGACAACACCCAGAGCTCCATGGCTGAACCCAAAGAAGGTCAATTTCTTGTTCTTGCTCATGACCACCAACAGTTGCCCTCAGCTTTGCTGCACACATCTTCATTCTGGGAACCCACGTGAAGGAGCTGCTCTTACCTGAACATCCCAGTCCCATAACACAGTGTGCAGAGTCATGGTAGAAGCTCATGGTGGCCCTTAAGGCTTCTGCTGGGAAAGAACACATGTCGCTTCTGTGCACATATCACTGGTCAAAGTAAGTAGCATGGCCAAGCTGATCGTGGAGGCTGAGGAAACAGGAAGTTCACACAGGGAGGGACAGGTGACACCTTGGATACTTACACAGTCCCCTAAATATACCAGTAGATGTCGATTCAAGAAGATAGCTTGTATTTCAGTTTCACTGGGACCCTAAACTTGATAATGCCAGAACGTGTTCAAAGGAAGGAGCATGTTTTCTGGCAGACATGCTGAGTTTACATACCTTTTCCATCTCAAACTCTAGAAATATTCTTGACTTTGACGGCTGGGAGGGCTCTGGACCTGACTGCATCACTCATCGAAGAATCAGGCATGTGACTAATGCTGGGAACACAGAGGCAGACATTTGCCAACTACAATTGGGTAGTGGGGGTGATTTGCTTATCCCTAGCTATAGCGATGGTCAGATGATGCGTCTTTGGAGGCTGTGCTTCTATCTAGAGGGGAGATCAGTGAATAGTCAAGAAAAACCATCATCATGGTCACCATCACCATCACCATCACCATCACCACCACGATCACCATCTTTACCGCCATCATCTCCATCATCACCATCTCCATCATCATCACCTTCTTCTTCTTCTCCATCATCATCATCATCTTCTCCATCATATAATCATCATCATCACCATCGTCATCACCACCATCATCATCTCCATCATCACCATCATTATATCGCCATAACCATCAACATTAAGAGTTTTGTTGTGCTTAAGATCTATGGATAGACCTCTTCTTAGCACACCAAAAAAACATCGGACCCTTCTATGGCCCCCTTTCCTGGCCAGGGATCATCAGACCCCATTTCTCCAAGCAGCAGTTCAGCGGTGACGTCAGGGCTGCTCACAGCCAATCCAGAGAGTAATCAAGCAGAAAAACCACTTCCTCTAACGATGCCTTGTCCAAGCTGTTATTCTCAGGCTTGAAGAGGCTTCCGGAACATGCCAAGGAGGAAGGAAGACATGTCACTTATTGAGTGCCCTGATGCAGAGCAAATACCCAGCTGGCTTGCTCCAGTGTGGCCTGAAATTCACCCCAGTCTATAAGCATCAGCCACCATGATGACTTTTCCATTTCTGACCTCATTTAACCACCACAACACCGCAGAGAGTTTGATATCACCCTAGCTGATCAGAACATTTAAAATATCAAGCACTATGCAGCTCGAACACTGGGATGGAGGCAGCTAGCTTATGGCCATGGAGCCCAGCAAGGGGTTCTGAGTGAGGGACTGAAGCAATGTGGGGTGGTGTTGGGAAAGTTCAGGGGCTTTTTCCAACTGGCACGTAGACATTTCCGTATTGTAATATTGTAATATTTGGGCACGTTGCCTGAATCTCAGGCCTGATCACATAGGTAGGTACACAGAAGTTGTTCAAAGACGATTATCCAAGATCTCCTAGCAGGGAACGGATGGCACTGTAATCCAGCCCCGGTCGCTCAAAGCCAAGGCTCTATTTAGTGGATCAGGTGGGTGACACCTTAGGCAAAACCCTTCTCCCCCATTCTATTCCACACTTTCTGAATACATCAAAAAGCAGAATGTGGTAGGCAGGATGCATTCAAGGCAGCAATATCCAAAGAGTACCAATCATTGCTCTGGGCCATTACATTCCCTTTTTTCTTTTTAAGAATTTATTTATTTATTTGACAGAGAGAGAGAGAGATATCACAAGTAGACAGAGAGAGAGGAGGAAGCAGGCTGCCCGCTGAGCAGAGAGCCCAATGTGGGGCTCAATCCCAGGACCTGAGATCATGATGACCTGAGCCGAAGGCAGAGGCTTTAACCCACTGAGCAACCCAGGGGCCCTTCTGGGCCCTTACATTCTTAAAGACAGTATAACTCATCTCCGAAGCTCACCTTTGAAACTGTGCTTGTATGAAACATGCACTTTTGTTTAATCTTTTGGGGAGTATGGCTGCAGTTACACGCACTGACCATCCATTCTCCCCTTCATCCTTACTAACAGGAACTTGTGGTGGTTTGGGTCAGGGGGGCGGTGACAAATATGCCAGGTCAAAGTGCATCTATCCCAGCCTCTTGGGTGGGATATCCCACCTGGGGTGACCCTTGACCAAGTCCTGGCCAGCAACACACAGGAAGACATTGCTTGATGGGACTTTCCGCAAAGTTCTCCGGCAGAGGGCCAACCCTCTAGCACACAACTTTTGCCTTCCTTACTCCTGCCTGGAATGTAGTTGGGATGGAGGAGATGCAGCAGCCATATTGTCAACCTGAGGTGGCAGGTCTATGGGTGGAAGCTACAAGCTGAGAACGCCAGACTGAATGGACAGAAGCATTGTCCACAACCTCGTGGACGTCCATATGAACCTACCTATAGAGTCTCCAGTAGGCAAGAAAGATAAACCAGTCTTAGTTCAAGCTAGAGTTTATTCCAATTTTCCGTAACTTTTGGACAAATGCAGCAGAACAAGTCAATGCCTCTCTGCGAGGCTGGGAAACTTCCAGCACAGGCCAAGCTTCTTCTCAATGGCCTGGGGAGGAATTTTACTACACCCATGAAATGTCCCAGTCGAAGAAGGGGACAGAAGCCTGGAATCAGCCAGCTAAACAGAGACATGCCACGTGGGTTTCATGCCACCCACTGGGCATCCTGAGCCATACCTACCTCACCAGTGCCTGACAGGCATCTCTGGCTGTGTTCTGACCTGGAGTGGGGGTGGGGTGCAGCTATGGATTCCTTGGCTTTTGTTCCAGGTTTTGAAGCCTTCTGTGAGAGTGTAGGCAAATGCCGAGTCTCCCGGGAGACGGTGACTCCGGGCTCTGGGCTTGATGTCTGGTGCTCCCGAGCTCTCCCTTGTTGCAAGAGCCAACAAAAGGCTCTGGAGAAGGCAGCCCAGACCTGCCATGTCTGGAGCAGGTGTTTAGAAGCTGAACCAGGCCCACGGCTTCCCAAATGAGCTTGAGGAGTTTCATTGCTCCCGGCTATATAAAGCAAGGGTAGCAATCCAGGATCTCTTTCTGCAGAGCAACTGTACTAGAATTCCTCCCCCCTACAACCCCCAACAGCCCCTCCCACTCACCCGCAGCTGAGATCTGCAAAATCCACGCGGACACTTGTATCCAACGAGAGGAAGCCTATGGTAGTCAGAAGAGCACCCTGTTTATCTAAGAAACAAGGAATTCAGGTCCTGCCTCCACCACGTACCTGCTGCATGATGTCAGACCGGTTGCATCACTTCCCAGACTGGTCCTCACATCTTGAAAGTGGGAAGTAAAGGGGTGGGCCTTGCAAGGTTAAATAAGATGAGGTCTGGAATGTTCCTCCATGTTGGGCTTTGGCATTTATTAAGAAGAGGCCCACAGGCAGCATCAACTACTTATTAACCTTTTCTTGATGCAACAAGCATTTATTGGGCAAGATCTCAGCTATCAGTTTGTTACGTTAAGCACACCTGATCTCCACTCTCATAGGACTTAGAGCTTGGGTGGGATTCGGATGAGAAACAGATGCACATGACACAAATGTGTGACTGTCCACCAACGACCCCCAACCTCCTGAAGGCACCCGTCTGGTGCTCAGCCCCTCCCACCTTCTGAGCTCTGTCTGCTCTCGGGGGCTACAGCCTGAAGCTATACTCCTAGATTTCCTTCCTGCAGGAGCCTACGATGCTGTGACTTGGATCATGTCCAGGTCTCAGAAGACAGTCAGCAGAATAAGGCTGTCGGATTGCTCTAATGCCGCTGGTGCTCCGTCCACGCGTGTCCGTGAGCGTGATGCCTTCCTCAACAGGAATTGAGGGCCCACCTCCTGCACACAAGAATCCACTAAGAGCTGCGGGGGAGGGGGTTGTCAGTGCACCTGTGCCCTGAGAGCTCAGTAGGAAGAGGATGACGCACGCACATTTGGGTCAGCTTCCCTTCAGGCAGATCGCCCAGCAGCTTAGGGTCAGTCAGTCTTAAATTCGTCCGCTCACTTAGCCAGAATGTATTCTGCGCTGCTGAATCAGGCACATGAGGTCTGCCCAGGAGGCTCTCTATTGCATTCCAGCAAGTTCCAGAAAACAAGAGACCAGACAAACATCCCTTTGGAACCTGGACTTGGGATTAGAGGCTGGTGAGATCGGACATTCGCCATGCCCAGATTTCCTGGGCCAAATCTCAAGCTCCAAACTTCCAGGATAAGCCCTAGGTAAGAGGCATAGCCCTCTGCCATGGCTAATGCCCAGACCTTCCCCGTGGGGCTTGGAGAGGTGGGCACCTTCATCGGTGGTTGTCACATCCTTAGCAGGGTACAGATTACGTGTGCAAGGGATGTTTGGAATCTTCAATGTGAGGGAATATTAACTTTCTCCCCAGGCTTCAGATGGGATTCCAGTGCAAAATGTAGTTCTTGGCGCAGAGTCAGAAAATCCACTTGCCTGCCCACCTTGTCCACGTCCTGATGTATTTATTTTGTACCTGCCAGCTTCCTGGCCCGCCTATGGGGCAGGGTACCCCAGTGGTTAAGAGCCAGCTGCCAGACCCAGGTCTAGGCTGAGCCGCATAGCAGCAGCGAGGCCTCAGTCCGGTGCCGTTACCCTACGTTCCCACCTGCAAAATCAGGGTGATGGTTGTGTCTGCCTCATGACTGCTGGGAGGTGTTAGGGGCTGAATGTCTCTGTCCACCCCCCAAACTCATATGTTGGGGCCCTAGCCCCCACTGTGTGATGGCATATAGAGGTGGGGCTTTTCAGAGATGATCAGCATTAGATGAGGTTATGAGGGAGCGGTCCTACAAGGATGGAAGAGACCTCAGAGCTCATGTTCTCTGGCGTGTGAGGGCCCAGCGAGAAGCCAGGAGGAGGGCTCTTGCCGGGAGCAGAGTCCTGGACTCCCAGCTCCAGGTCTGTGAGAGCTGCCGTTCTGCGGTCCACACCCCCGTGGGCGGTATTTTCTGCTGCAGTCGGAGCCGACAGGGATAGGACCACAGGGAGTCCACCCAGCCCTCCTCAGGTGTCACCTGCTCCACAGGCCACATCCCTCAGATTCAGAACTCAGGAGGATGGGGCACTCATTCTGTGATGCATAGAGCAAAGGGCCATCCTGCCTGCTCTGCCCAGGGCTTTCCCCCACGGTGGGCATGCCTACGTGAGTTTCCTGGCTGGAGATCGTATCCCACTTTGCAAGGCTCCATTCCTCCGCTTTGGGCTGAGGTTTTCCTTGCTTTTTGGCAGATCCACAGTGGGATGGCCCGATGATGTGGGCATCTCGCGACGTCTCTCACCGCCCAGCCTGCCCCGCAGGCAGCCCCGTGTGCTCCCAGTGAGCCACGGAGGCAGACATCAGGTAGAGGAGAGTGCTGTGGCTGACAGCATCCTGTGTGATTGGCCTGATTCTTCCCCTGGGGATGGGGTCCACTTCTCCCCTTTGTTTCACCCCAGGTATGGGTGGCTCTGAGCCTTCATGCACACACACTACTGTCAGAGGCTGTTACTGCCCTGCCCAAGGTAAGGGCTTTCCCTGGTTTGGGGGCAGAGCAGAAATCACCATGTCCCAAGGTGGACACATGACCCGAGCTGCTATGGAATGTCTTGGATTCTAACACATGGAAGTCCCTGGTGGTCCCAGGGGTTCCTGGGTGGCATTAATGCATTTTTGCTGGATCTTCAAAAGGCCCAGGGCAGGGAAGAGAAAGCTCAAGGTGAGAACATTAATTTTCCAAAGCCCTATTTCTGCACGAGCCACTTTCCTCGGTCTGATAGTATTCTGGCTTTTAGGAAGGGCATGACACAGAGCTTGAGTATGAAGTCAGAGAGCACTAATTAGCCCTCCCTAACTTCAAAAATAAAATCACCGTGCAGTATGATGATCATGATTATTGTTCCCATTACTACCACCACTCCAATCACTGGTGCTCCAGCCCTTTCATCCCGGAATTTCAAAGCAGAATGCTTTATAAGGAGGTGGCTATTCATTCGTACAATGAGAAGCATCTTTTGAAAATGGAGCTTTCAGACTCTTGACGGAAAAAAACCCTCTTGATTTCTACCCAGCATGATTAACAGGATGACAGAGTCCCTGAGGATAGATATGTCTGGTAAGTGGGGTCCAGGTACTGATGTCAGAGATAATAGGTCCCCACACACTGCAAGATGGGGGACCTTGGGTGTCTAAACTTCTGAAATTCTCTGCAACTCCGCCCCTTTTGGGCCCACCCTTTCCCAGGAGCCACCCCATCCGTGAAGGTCAAGGGCAAACCAGATCCATGTTGCAATGGAGAGGCACAGCTGAGATGCCGTTCTGGCCTGAATGCTTGGGTTCCAACTCTGGCTTTGCGCAGGAAATGTCACTTGTGCCTCCTTGGGCAAGTGGCTTAACCTTTCTGCACCTCTATAAATTGAGATGAATGTTAGTTTCTACCTCTTCGGAGTTCTAGGTAGCATTTGGAGTTACCATAGGTCCAGCCCTTCGAATGGTGCTTGGCACAAAGTAGGTACCCCTGAAGTTATGAGGACATGGATGATGGTCATGGTGATGCTATTTCCTGACTTGACTAAAAATTCAACAGTGGCTCCCTACTGCTCGGATACAATGCAGACCCTCAACATGGTACACAAGACTCTTGAGGAACTGGGCTTTTTTTCCCCTCTAGCCACGTTCCTAGGTACTCAGCCCACCTCCCACCCAGCCCAGCCCAGCCATTGCCCTGCACCATCCTCCTTGTCCTTGGGCCTTTGTATTGGTCAATGGTCCCCAATGGAGATATCCCCCTCCTTGTGCTCATGTCCTCTGGGCAGCTTACCCTGCTCCTGTAAGACTCAGTTCATTGTCACTGCTTCTGGAACATTTCCCCAACCTCCCTGTGGGATGAGATATGCCACTGGTGTGCCCATGTGTCCTCTTCCTAGCCACAACCCATGGCTGGGTCTCTCCCTCACTGTCCCTCACTTCCATCTTCTCCCACAACCCATCATTACCATCACCATCACCATCATCACTACCACCATCATCACCATCATCAGCATCACCATCACCATCACTACCACCATAACCACTACCATCATCACCATCACCACCATCATCATGTTCACATCACCACCATCACCACCACCATCACCACCATCATCATGATCACATCACCACTTTCACCACCATCACCACCATCTCCATCATCACCACCAACATCGCCACCATCACCACCATCACCATCACCACCACCATCACCATCACCATCACCATCACCAACACCATCACCACCACCACCACCACCATCACCACCATCATCACCATCATCACTGTCATCACCGTCATCACCGTCATCATCACAATCACCATTATCATCACCATCACCACCACCGCCACCACCATTATTATCATCACCATCATCTGATGTTCTTCCTGCTGGCCCATCCTTCTCCCTGGGCAGAACTTGAACTGGCAATCTTATTAGCTGGTCCTTGCAAATGCCTTTCCTGGCTCTACCAGGAACATACAAGCCTCAACATAGAGTTTGGTGTTTGTGAACAAAGGTGATGTCCACACCTCTTGGGTGCTCTTCCTTCTTCCTTGGGTGTCTCAGGGGTCATGGAGAGATAGCATGGAAGTGCCACTCACGGTCTGGCTCACTGAGGTCCTGAGTGGCAGCTCACTGGAAGCCTGGATGGATGAGTGGAGTGGGGAACGGGTGGGCAAGTGTTCAGTTGGGAGCATGGGTCATTCTGGCAAAGGCTGGGGGGGGCTGCTTCCAGTTTTCTGTGTCCTGCAAGAAAGGCCCCCTGGGTCACCTAGCAGGCCCACAGGAGCAGGCCTCCTGTGTCATAATAAAACCTTCTGAAAAATTAATAGTCATTTCTAGGGAAGTCATATCTAGGGAGATCCCTGACAAGCAGACATCTCCTTTCTTTGTTGTTAAATATCATAAATGGTGAATGTATTCTGGAAGCATGTGACACAGAAGGATTTTGCTAAAAATCAGCCTTTTGACTGCACTTTGGGAATGACTGGCTGAGAACAAGACACTGGTTTAACCAAGAAGAGAAGTTGGGTAGGGGTTGCCTGCAGACAGGATCTCTACGCAGCTCTGCCTCTCTGACACTGGTATTTTAGAAACAAGAAAATTCTCATAACTTGCTTTATGTGCCCAAGGAAGATTATGCTATTTTGGGCTCTGGAGACTTTTAAAAACAAATGAAAAGCAAAGCACAATAGCTCAGGATGTCTGACTCACTCCAAAAGAAAGCAAGCCTACCTTCCAGGAGAGGGGAGACCAAGGCCGCAGAGAAACCAGGGTCTCTGTGGGAGGACAGACCATGGGGGCTCAGCCACAGAGAAGTAGTAGGCACAGATGTTTATCTTGAAGTAACACCATCTCCCCACTACTGTCCATGCTTCCCTCCTAACTCAGGGTCACACAGGTGGCCAAGGAGCAATGATGCAGGACCTTCTGGAAACCGAGAGAAGGCTGATGGATCGGTGTGGGAGGGTGTTACCCCTAAACCCTCTGATGCAGAGGGAATGCTGGGGGACCCAAGTCCTGCTTGGTCTCTTCCCGCAGCAAGGCTGTAAGAGGGGGCCAGGCGCCCCAAAGCCAGAGCCCTTCCCAGAGTTGTGGGTAATCCATGTCTCACAGATTGCTAGCTAGAAGAGCATCCTGGGGGCAGTGACAGCCAGAGGCGGGCTGTAGCTCTGTGTTCCATGTTGTGGGGACAAGGGTGGGAGAACCAACCTCCATGATGGATTGCAGCCTACGTCCTCCCTGGGACCACCTATCCACACTTCTCAGAAGCCGCGCTGGGCCTGTCCAGCCTCCAGAGTGTGGTCCGCCAGCCCCCATGGCCAGTGTCCTCAGCGAGTGTGCTTCATCTACTTACCTGCATGGAGCAAACTCTCAGCCCTCCTGGGGTCCAGGCTCTTCCTTCCCTTGAGAAGATTAACATCAAGCATGCAGCAAGTGTGCCTGGAGCCCTCCCTTCACGCATCTGGACGGACCCCCACCTGTGTGTCCACACTTAGTAAGACCTGAGGGTGCAGCAGTGAGCAAGTCCCTGCCTCAGGAGACATCTAATCTGCTGTGGGGTGGGGAGCAGATGGCCAGTGAGGGAAGATACTGCGTAAGTACCTTATAGACGTAGGCGGTGGGCTGAGGGCTGACCCCCAAACATGCCCGTGTCCTAACCCCCAGAACTGAGGGATATACGGCCTGACATGGCAGAACGACTTTGCAGAGGTGAGGAGTCTGGTGCTAGATCATTGCTCGGGCCCCACGTCATCACGGAAGCCTTCCCGAAGGCTGGGGGTTAGAGCCAAAACACGTTGGAAGATATTGCCCTGTTGACTTTGAGGAGCATGGATGGGTCCAGCAGCCGAGGAGGCCAGCAGCCTCTGGACACAGAAAGACAAGACAAGTTTCTGTCCTGGAGCCTCCAGAGGGCATGTAGTCCTGCTGACGCCTTTATTCGAGGACTTCCGGCCTCCAGAACTTCAGGGTAGTAAATCTGTGTGACTAAGTCCCTCGTCTGTGGGCTCTGACTAGAGTAGCTATAGGAAAACACTATCTCCTCCAAAAAAAAAGTCCATAAATGAGGGACTGGGATGAGAGGGGTGGGCTCATGGCTGCTTCAGCTGATAGACCCCATGTAGGCGGGACCCCACCCAGGAGACCGCGTGGCTGAGGGGTCAGCCTCGCACTGGGAAGGCAGCAGCACCGGGGCGGGGAGGTGCATCCAGAGGTCATGGCCGGGGTGCTGGTCTACACCCCTGCCCTGGTTCAGCCTCCCGTCCAGCACTGATAGTTCCCTGCCCAGGAGTAAATGGTCACCAGACTGCACACGCTGTTTCTCTGATTATCCTGAGATGCCATCTCCCAGCCTCAGAGTCCCTTACAGAGGCTGTGGGCTGGCCATGGCAGGGGCCCCCGGGGGTCTGACCCTTGCTCTTGGCTTCAGAGATGTGACTGGTATTGTCCAGATAGGAGGTGGGGCTGTCCGCATCAGAAAGACCAGCGTGGCCCTGGGGGGCGGAGGGCTGGGGTCATAGCCTATCATCCAACTTGGTGACTGAGAATGTCATGGGCTTCAATCACCAATCCATCAATCATCGATCAGTTGTGCCCACGCCATGGAGCCCCGAGAAAGCCCCAGGCTCAGGTGAGCCTGCCCGGTTGGCAACATTCAGTGTATGTGGTCACACCTTGGTGCTGGAGGGGGGATGTGTCCTGCCCCCGTGGGGAAAGGACAATGCAAGCTTCGTGTGTGGAGACGGTCCAGGCTGTGCCCCATGCACCTCTGTCCTGCACTGGTTCTCACCCACACCCTGCCGTGTAGACGACAGCTCTGAGTGCACTTCAGTAGTGGGTTTGAAGTCTTTCTAGCAAGTTATCCAAGCCAGGGTGGCCTGGGGATTCCCTCTGTTACTGGGGCCAGTGTCAGAAGTGGGGTCAGTCTTGCCCAACCCAAGACTGGGGTTCTCCAGCCCCGCAGCCCGGCCAACTTCCAGTCCCGTCCCCAGTGTAGAAAGCCACACCCCTCCTGGAGGGCTACACGTTAACCTCAGGCCCCAAGCACCAGCCTCCTCCTGCAGGTCAAATTTCCCCAAGAGGCCTCTGTATACCCCAGTCCCCAGAAGGGCTCCAACAGCTGCTTCCAAGGTCCTCTGCTGCTTAGTATCATGGCTTAGGACTGAGTCTTCTCTCTAAGAAAAGTGAATTAGAAATAGCTCCAGTGGCTGACCACCTCAAAAATGCAAATCAGTATCATTTCAATCAATACGTGCAGCACTGAGCATTAAAAATGCAAATTTCCTGCTGTGCAGAGAGCAAAGAAGAACAGTGCCTTATTTAGAAAGAAAGCTCGGTGGCAGGAGGACCTTTCTGGATCCCAGCGTAAACTCGGCCCTTAACTGGGACAGAGGAGGAAGGTGTGGCGCAGCTGGGGCCGTGACGTTCGTGGCGCCTTGCCGTGGAGGCAGGGCCGGTGCTGTTATAAAAATGGGCCTTCCTTGGCAGGCCAGAGCGCGCCTCCAGTCCCTCTCATTAGAGGGAAGAGTGCACACCCTCCTACGCCCTCGTCGGCCTGCCTGTTCTCTATTGGTCTCTGCTTCCCTCTCCTTCCTCAAGCCCGAAGTGAGCGTGAGGAGCTTGGAGGGCCTCCAGCCCCACGCAGAAGCAGGACTGAGGGGGGCGGTGAGTGCCAGCCCTGGGGGCCACACCACACCCCCAAGGAGCACCTGGCCCGGGGGTGACATCAAGTCACAGACTCCGCCCGTACTCAGGGTGTAGCCCCACCCCATCGGGGGGCCGTCTGAGAATTCTGGGGCTGTAACCCCGGAGTTTCCCTTCTCATGGCTGGACCCCACATCCTTGCTGGCAACCTCAGAGGTTCTCGCCTGATCCCTGCTCTGGCCCGTCCCTCGCTGACCCAGGATGCCCCCTAGACACAGTTGTCTGCTCTCCACTTGGGTCAGCCCCCGACCCCAGCCGCCTGCCCCCTGGGCCCCTCCCAGCCCACCTCAGGCCTCCCCACTGACTGCATTCCCAGCTGCCTTCAAGATCCCCAAACCTGCCGCCCCCCTCTCCAGGGCCTTGCTTCCCTCACTTCCTGTCCACTCTGAAAACCAGAGCAAAGGCGTCCCCACACTGGGCTTTGCTTCTCCGTGTCTAGCCCAAGTGTCAAGTGTTCTCCAGGCTTGGGCTGCAGACTCTCCCCGTTTCCGGAGCCGCTCCGAGCCCCTGTTCCTGCTCCTGTCCAGCCCGCCTCCCTCTCTTCAGGGTTCGCCCCGCCTAACGGAGGCAGCACCGTCCCACAGCCCTGCCTGCTCCTTCCCCTGGCATGGTTATCAGGGACCCCAGCAGCACAACCACGACTCACTGCTAGCCCAAGACGCCTTCACTGGGGTCTGCGCCCCGTCCCCTGGGGTTATCCTGTCCTGTCAGGTGGACATTGTCTGGGGATGAGGCACCAAGAAACTGAGAGACGCTGAGGACCACGGAGGATGGCAAGAGAACACACGGGACGCTCCGTCAGACTTAAATTGCAGATAAACAACAGATACTTCTTATAAATACATCCCCAATAGTGCACGGGATGTACCTCCACTAGAATGTACTTGTGGTTTATCTGCAATTCAGATTTAGACGGGCATCGTGTATCACACAGCCGGTGACAAATGAGGGAGCAGGGACTAAAGCCCAGATGAGGGAGGGAGGCCAGGCTCTCCCCCGCCTGCAAGGAGGGTCCTCAGGCACAGCTCTGGGCGCCCTGTAGGCAAGAGCCGAATGTCTGTGGACGGGTCAGAGAAGACAGCAGCTTTTAGCTGCGGGGGTTGTAGGACCACCGTCTCAGTGACTTGCTGCAGACTTGTGTGTCCCCCCCCCCAGAGTTATATATCAAAGCCCTAATCGCCAGCATGCTGCTGTTGGGCGGTGGAGATTTGGGGAGGTGCTGAGAGTGAGCCCCTTGGGGATGGGATTAGTGCCGTTGCAGGATGAGACAGGAGAGAGGGTCTCTGCCACGTGCGAGGGCACGGCAAGATGGGGTAGATGTCTGCAAGCCGGGATGTGGGCCCTCGCCGGGACCTGAAGGTGTCAGTGCCTTGGTCTTGGAGCGCCTGGCCTCCCGGCTGTGAGCAGTAATGTCAGTCGCTGAAGCCCCCGGTCCGTGGGGTTCCGGAGGGCTCAGCACCCTGGAACCTCTGCCGCCACGCCCCAGCTCCCCACAGAGCCCAGCCCCTCCCCTCCGGAAGCCCGCAGCCTTGTTCTGTGCCTGAGCCATTTATCAATGCAGCGCGGGCCTGTTCCATGAAACCCTCCAACGGAAAGTTGTGTCTCTGCTGGGAGTGGGGCACCTCCTCCCCTCAGCTCGTCACCGCCCATTTTGAGACGTCGCATTTAAATGATTAAGCCGACAAACAATTTTATTTCCTCCAGCAGCTGACGATTCCATAAAATGGAGAGATGTTAATTTGAAGTGACACAGTAAAAATCCTTCCCTGTCACTTCGGAACTCAGCCAGCAGGCTCCGAGGGAGCCCCGGGAGCCCCGGGAGCCGGTTGCTCAGGAAGGAGGGAAGCGGCCGCCCCCACAAGCCGGGACAGGCCCGCCTGGCTCACTGAGCCGCTTTGGGGGATGGCCACGCATGTGTGACCCCCGGCCAGTCTCCCCACACCCGGCACCCAGCGATTTCTCACACCGGAACGTCTCCAAATGCACGCCGTTCCGTGACACAGAGCGTTTTGGGAGTGTTCTCAGTGTCTGTGTAGGTGGAGGGACGGTCTGTTGTTTCGTGTGCAGCTGGGCCAGGCGTCCACGCTGACCTGTCCCCAGCACAGCCGTGAGGATGCCGGCTCTTCTGCTCACTTCTGGGGCCACAGAGGAAGCCCCGGTGCTGCTGCTCCCGGTTGCACCCCGACGGGATGGGCGTCCCCTGAGAGCTTGCGGGATTGCATGGGGGTCTGCAGGAAGGGGAGACTGAGCTGCCACCTGGCCACAGCCAGCCACCTGGCCTCTCCCTGCCATTCATCCCCCAGGCTTGCCAGGGGAACTGTCTCAGGCGGCTGTCCCCACTCCCATCCTGCCCGCCCTGTGAAACCAGCTCCCAGGAAAGACGACGATAAAGAGGAGTCCTGCTTTGCAGCTTTGCCAAAGCCCATGGTGACAACTCGCACCTGCACGGATCCCAGCCACCGACCTCGAACAACCTGACCAAGCGGGTGTCTGACCGTCGGCTCCGCCAACCCGCGCAAGCTGCGTCCAAGCCTGCCAGGTCCCGGGAGCGAGCTGGACCCTGGAGGGTGGGCTGCGTCTTCTCCACCACCCCGGCCCCCCAGCACTGGGCTGTGGACATGCATCCCCCACGTGATGCAGACGGGCCTGCAACCCCAGAGCCGCCCTCACCTGGCACACCCACCTTGTGCCTCACGCTCTAGCGGCACACCCAGCTGTTTGGGGCCCGCACTGACCAGTCACCTCTTCCCCCTCCCCCCCGAAACCCTGCACAGGTGCCGGCAGATTCCCTGTGCTGTAATCATCCGTCCTGTTTCCCTGCATGAGCGGTCCCAGCAGCGGTCAGAGACCTCTAAACACGCGCCTGGGCAGTGTTCCGTAAACTTTGCCGAATGAAAGGATGGTGCCTACCCAGGCCACAGGCATGGCGTGAGAGGAAGCGGGAGCCTCTGGCTGGAAATCCCCAAAGCCACTTGATCACCTCCTCCCTGGGGTTAGCTCTGGTCCTTCCATTCTCTCCCCAGACCCACTCGGGCAGGCCCCAAAACACCCTGCTGGGCACATAGTAGGTCCTCAGTCAAAGCACAACCAGCAAGAGAATGAAGGGCAGGCTCCCAGGAGACAGTGCAGTTTAGTGGGTCATTTACGGACGCGGTGGCCACGGAGAGAAGGGCTTGCAGGCTTTCTCCCCGTCTGCTCCTCTCGTCATCGAAGTGCATGGAATTAAAGCAACTCCATTAATTGCCAGGGATCTGTCTGAGAAGTCCTCCTGTTTATAACTTGGACGAACTGCTCTGTATCCTCGGTCAATATGTCTTCATGTCTTCATGCAGCGTGCCTTGGGGAGGTGCTGGTTGAATTTCTGTGGCGAGACTAGCCCTCCGTGAGTGGCTGCCACGCAGGGGAGAGGACGGGCCTTCCTGGGGCAGCAGAGGTATGACAAGTGCATTCCCTCTCCAGGCGGGGCTCCCTGCACTCCCACCAGGGCAGGGCGGCCTGGAGGGAGACGCACCTTGTTCAGGTCTCCCTGATGAGGGAGGGAGCAGGGTCTTAAGGGGAAGCAAGACAAATGACAAATAAACAGAGATGCTGGTCATGGGGATCAGGGGGGCAGCAAAGGCTCTGTGCAGAGAGCAGAAGCTGGCCCCGGGGTGACCTCCGAGCGAATGAAGTAAGGGGCGGCAGGTGGAGTTGAGAGGTCACCGGATGTGGGTTCTGGAGTCAGACACAGCTGGGCTGACCACTCTTCCCTCGGGGCCTGGGCGGAGACAGAGAAAGCCTCTGGGCCTCAATATGCTCAGACTGGGGTGTGTGGGGGGGTGTTACCTGTCTAAAGAGGGTGCTGTTTGGACAGCATCCCTCCCAGGGAACCTGCCCCTGAGCACGCCGCGGGTCCTGATGAGGATCCCTCCAGCCGCATCCTCACAAGGAGGGGGAGGCACGCAACCAGAGCTGGGCCAGCCGGAGCCCACCCTGTGAGCACAGGCCAGGAGGAGGGGACTTCAGTGGAAGCTGCTGTGCATTTCCAGGACCTCCTTCCTTTCCTTCTGCACACATATTTCCTGGCCTCCCTTTGTGCGGACAAGGCCGTGTGCCTGCCAGCCAGCGGGCGGTGGGCAAAGACACAGAGTCCTTGTCCAGGCCTGGCTCCATCACAGCTTCCCCAAGGAGCCCCTCCGTGGGCTTCCTCATTCTGGTGGCTGGGACGGAGACGGCCCCTGGGGGGCTTCAGGGGCAACGTGTGGAAGAGGGAAGAGCTACACCCTGAAAGAGTCCCGGTCCAGAGGCCGAGGCTGTGAAAAACTCCAGGAGGGCAGGCTCTGCCATTTGGGGTTGAGCAGAAAGGAGCAGTGGGCACAGAGAGCAAGCCCAGCCTGCCCGTGCAAAGGGCCCGTGCAAAGACCATACAGCAGGAAGCAGGTGGTCGGGGGAGCCCAGGACACAAGATTTTGTTCGGGGACTGGCCTGTCTGGGACCAGCAACCCCCAGACCACGCCGACCCAGGGTGAGAACTCGCTCTGTGGCTTCCGGGAGTGTGGGTCACTTTTCTTTCAGAGCCGTGACGGGAACTCTGGTCGTGGATATAAAGCACATAACACCCAAGTAAGCACTTCTCATGGAAGTTCGAGCCTTCCTCCTGCCTCATCCCACTGGCCTGGAACCTGGGGCTCCATCTTCTCTTGGGTCGAGAAAGCAAGTGTCTGTACATGTCAGTGGGGCAGGAGGATGCTTGTGAGTAAGCCTCCAGCCCCCACTCCCTGACAGTGATGCCCCAGGAGGGGTCCCTCAGTCAGGACTGGGTTGAAAGGCACTCAAGATGTCACGTGGGCCAGGATCCCACGTGCAGCCCCGGGCAAGCTGTATGCAGCTCTCTTCTCTGCAAATATAAATATGTATGACAGGTGAAACTGGGGACAAGAGGTGGGGAGGAAGCGAATGAATCGTCCTCACCTGCCTGCATCCTGAGCAGGGCCAGCTGGAGGGGGAGTGCTGCTCGCGGCAGGGCAATCCCCAAGTCTTATTGAAATTCTGACTCAGAGTCCCACCAGAGTGCTGGTGTGTGTGTTGGGGGAATATGGAAGAAGGCTAATGATTTTGTCTGTCTCGGGGGTAGCGGGATGGCCAGCAGGAGGCACAGGGCCGGTCACCTGGGCTGGAGGGGCTGGGTGAGGACAGGGTAAGGGAAATCAGCTCTTGGCTCCTGGGCTCATGGGAGATAGACACCCTGGGCAAGAGTGACAGATCCTCCGCCAGGAGGATGACGGTCTCGGCCCGCTCAGGGTTCTTCACAGAGCAGCACAGGCGGGAAGTGCCACAGGAAACAGGAATTCCTCGCTCATAGTCTGGAAGCTAGAGTCCAAGATCAAGGCTTGTGGCATCTGGTGAGGGCCGGCTTCCTGGTGAAAGGGGTGAAGGAACTCTCCAGGCTCTCTTCTATCAGGGCATGGATCCCATGAGGGACCCACGCTTATGACCTAAGGACCCCCAACGTCCCCACCTCCGAACACGAAAACACTGGGGCTTAGAATCTCATCATACGGTTGTGGGGCTCTCACACACACGCGCAGTCACTCCCAACAGAGGCCTTAGTCCCCGTCTACACCTGTTGTCACTCTGCCTCGTCAGCTTGGCATCTGTGCCGGATTTCTCACTTTCTAAGCAAGCATTACAGCGAGCGCTCCCATTAAAATACGCAAGGCTAGTCCGGTAAAGGCAGCGTTTGGTCCTTGGCTTCTGTCACGTGTGCCCTGAGAAGTTTTAAATTAACATGTGGTTCAAGCTGGAAGCTGCAGGGATGATAGCCTGTTCTCAGCCCTCTCCAGACCCAGCGCCCGCCTCTCCTGCCTCCCCGCAAGGGCAACACGTGGTGGGCAGCCCATATGCCACCGCCCGAAACCCCTCAAAGCCCCCGGCTCGCAGTCAGTGGGATGCGTGGGACGTTACACGGCAATGGTGAAGAGCAGCAGGCACACTCTCACCACGACTGACCCCTTCTTGACGGCAGGGATCAAGACACAACCAAGGTTTTATTTATTGTTTGCTAATGTCTTGAAGCTTTGCAATAAAACCACTTTTGGCAGCAATGAGCTAAAAGAACGAAAGTACACGTTTATTGAAAACCGAGAGCGGAACTTCTCGCAGTCATTACAATCATGCTGAATTCAGAGTTTGCTCCAAAGGCTCATTGGCATCCGTGGGTCCTCGCGAGGCCAGTGATGATACAGCAGCTTCCACATCCAACGTTGGTGGTCGCTCTAGGAGGACTTTGTCAAAAGATGAGATGCTTCGGCGTGTGGCTGCAGAAGGTCTCTCACACACCCTGCCTTGAAGCATCATTTTTTTTCCCATTTAGATGACATGCTGTGCTTCCAAATCAGGCTGCCCCTTTCCGATTCTGATTTTTCTGGAGCACGTGTGAGAGGTAAGCAGTTCGCTATTCACATACCGGTACCACCAGCGGAAGGAGGACTTTATAAACTCGTAAAGGAAGCCCATCTTCAACGACGACACCAGATACTTTCGGTCGGGAAATCAGGGAACTCCAAGAATGGTTCAGTGTTTTCAATCCCATTTATGAACGAAAAATACAGTTTTCAGAATTTCATCCTGTCAGAGGCAAGACACCTGAGACTATTGTGGACACTCTTGCAGATTCACTTAAAAATTCCCCATTGAAGATAAAATTATTTATTTGATTGTGGTGATAATATGCCACATGTGTGATAAAAGCTTTAGGATAAAAACCATGTTTTTATAGTAAGAATGGTGGGGAAGAGAAATGCAGGAGGTCACGTGCACACATGAATCAAAACTGTGTCCGATGAGTTGAGACAATGTAGCAATCAAGTCATGTGAGTTGCCACTGACAAATCCACAAATATTTATATGCACTCAGGTAAAGTAATAAATAGCAACATGTTACAACAAGCAGATACTGAACTGAAATGAATTAAAAAAAAAAACAAACACCTTTCCATGTGGCAGCTTGTACTGTTCTTTGCTACTTGCCATGAGGTAGAAGGTGAAAATGTTTGAGCCTTTGGAAAGCTTTTTTGTGAATCAGTGTGAGTGTCCTGTGATGGCAGGGAACCTTTTACGAATAAATCCTCTCAATTTTTGGTTGCATCAAACTAATTAATAACAATGACAATCGCAACAGAAACACCAGCGTTGGAGCCTTTGGGAAAAAATGTAATTATTGAAAACAAAGCTTGCAAACAGGAAGACACTATGCTTATCAATATAAATACAAGTGGGGAGAGAAAAATGAAACAAGTCCCAACAGTGTATAGGATTTCGATTAGAAATGATATGATGGTGCTTCGGAATCGTTCAACTGCTAGTCAGCCTCTTTTAATGAAGCCATAATTCTAATTAAGCAAATTAGTATCTTGTACTGAAATGGAGCAAAATTAAAATATCTATAAGTTTGCTTCATCTAAATGTGAAGAAACATTCAAGTCAATCCTGTATGAGAACAACAGCAAAACAGACCATTTATTTGATGAGTTTTTATCTTGTAAGAATATTTGTTAAAGAAAGCTTCTCAGAATGGAGGCAAGAAGCCAGACTCTGTAGATGCCTTTGGGTGAAATACTTACACATTTCAATGTGGAGAAAAAAACCAAAACAAAACAGTGAACCTATCCTCTGTAGAACCAAATTTGTTCTGAGCTTACCAGGTACCCCTGCACCTGCAGAGAGAAAATTATCTCAATTAAAAATGTTATGGTTGAACAGAGAGAAGTCATCTTAAGGTGTCGACAATTTCAAATGCACTAGCAAAAAAATTACAGCTTTGACGAAGGGCATAAGTAGTTTTAGGGAAAAATTTTAAATGGTAACATTCTGATGAAAAATGCTATTCTTTAGAAAAATTCTGGTGGGTCCACAAATACAATGAACTCAATCAAAAATATAGATGCATAATTATTTTAAGTATTTATAAAAAGAAGGGAGGTGTCATTATTTTTAGTGCCCCCCCCACCTCTGAAACGTGCCGTTGGGGGGGCAGACCGAACGATTAGCCTGCGTGTCTGCCATAGGGACTTTCTGACTTCAGAATCTTCCTGGCAGTTCATTTCATTCCAACGCAGGCAGTCTGAGACCTATGTTGTTGCTGTGTCTTCAGTCAAGGTGTAATTTACAACATCGTGAGATGCAAAGATCGTAGGTGTATGATTCAGTAAGCCTTGACGTCTGTGTTCACCTGTATGACCAACACCCAACCAAGAAACGGAATGTTTCCATCACGCTGGAAAATTCTCTGTGTCCCTCTGCAGCTACTTCCCCACTCCTCTTGTTACCGGAACTCAGAAGGATCTGGGTCTGGACCCTGGCTCAGTCACGGGCCAGCTGTGCATGGTAACTTGGGTAGATGCTCAAAATTCCCAAATGTCAACCGTCCAACCATGGGATGGAGCCTAAGGGTTGTTGAGAGATGCCGTGGCTTATAGTTTTGGCACAGTGTTGGGCATACAGTTGGTGCCGAGTAAATCAAAGCGTGGTAAGTGGTAATGGAGGACTGAGGAGCAGAGCTCCGCAGCAGTGTGGGATCCCACCACCGTGGACGGCCTGAGGGAATGCAATTCCACAGGCACTTCTGTCCAGATGTCCTGCTCTGCCCTACCTGTCTCCCGGGTGTCCTACCTGCCTGGCCTTCCCTGGCCAAACTCCCCACAACTGTCCTTCCTGAGACTAAGATCTGTGGCCATGTCTGCTGCCTAGAGTTCTCTCCCTAAAAGCTCTTCTCCTCTGACACTCCAAGAGGGAGTCAGGTCTCCAGCCCTGTACACACACCCCCCTCCTCCAGCTCCATCCCATGGCCCTTAGCACGCCCCACACTAGGCACCCTGTGAAGACAAGTCCAATGTCCCTGCTGCATGTGGCCCTTGGTATTTGAGCCACCTGACACCACCCAAAACACACAAGACAAGTGAGCCTCAGATGGCACTCCTCAAACCCACTGATGATGTCTCAGCGGAGAGCAAAGCGCAGCCACGTTCTCCAGGGCAGTTAATGCATCAGAACACGGCAACTGGAAGGGCTGTTCTGCAAACTGAATGCTACACAGCCCTGCACGGGAAACGGGAAGCCATACTATGCTCATTTTATGGACAAAACTGGCTCACACCACCAGCTAGAAGGTGCCAAAATGGGACTTTGAGGTTGGCTCTTCTGCCTCTGCGTCCCGGCTCTGGCCTGCCTGGCCTGCCGGAGATGTGGGCATGTGCATCCCGCCTGCGTCTCATCCGTGCTTCACTGGGCTCCGCAACCACCTGGGAGTGTTCCTTGGCCTGGTTCCCAGAGACCCAAATGCGACAGGTCTGCCTGTGACAGTGCACCTGTTTGGAAGTCCCAAGGAGATTCTAAGACAAGGAACGCAGGTGCTGCCTGACCTGGGTCTCTCACTCGTGACTGCACGGGAACCCTGTCCCAACTCAGTGGCTTGACCTCGCTTACACTCAGTTCCTGCAAGAACCAACAAGGGGACAGGGAATGGGGGGCTCACAGTTCTGGCTTTCTGAGCCTCTATCCCCTGGACAGACCCTTGGGATGGTCCAGACCCTTGTTCCCCCACTCCAGCTCCCCAGGAAGAGGCAATGCAGAAGAGTGAGTGTCTCACCAAAATTCAGTCTCACACCTGTGCCCCGCAATGCAGATGCCAAGGGAATTATTTTTACATTGCAAGGGCTTGTTGAACGTGTCTGATAATGTATTTATAACGGCCCAAGGAACTCAGCGAGGAACAACCACCCTGAGTGACAAGGAAAATTGTTAGAAATCGTTCCCTGTAAAAATAACGAGACCCGCTGAAGTGCACCAATCAAAACAGCCTTCTGATGGCTTCCTGCACAGACAGGCATCACAGGATGGAATATGGACCCATTTCTGATGCAGCATCTGGGCGTGCAGGGGGCTTGGGGCTGCTCTGTATCTTGATGCCCATGAGCAGCTGTGTCCCCCAAGGCGGGGCACTGGGAGAGCCAGGAGGAGCAGGGTGGCCCAGAAGGAGATGTAGAGAGTCTGTACCATCGCCTGGGAGATGACTCAGGTCCATGTTTACAGTAGCCACTAGAGCCCCCATGGCCTGGATCAGCCCACTGGGAGAGTGCCTCCCCCTCGGGGTACTCAGACTCCCTCTACCCAGTGTGGTACAAGCCATGGCTATCCAGCCCTCTTCTCCTGCCCCATCCATCTCTCCCTCCCCAGGGACGTGCCTGCACCCCCTTCACTTGGCTGGTGGCTTCCTCCCAGATCCCTGCTTTTCGGGGAGCACTACCGTCTTCTGCACCGCACCACAGCCAGCTGAGGGTGTGACCAGAACTCACTACTGGGTCCGTGGACACCTGTCTGCTTATGTTTCCTCTGCTAGAACAGGATCTCCTGGGACCCGTGGGCTCTGCCTTCCTCTCCACATTCCCTGGGCTTGAGTGAGGTCGAGAGTAGGAGCCCTGAACCTGAGCACTGGATGAGCAGAGGAGTGAGTGAATGAAAGAGTGCATGCACGCAGTGGGGCTTGTGTTTGCATGACTGCACACTGCGCGATCCTTGGTGCCGGGGACAGGTATCTCATGCTCCCCAGTACCATCACACATTTCCCCCGTTTCCCTCCTCACCGCTCATTTGCATGACCAGTTCTGCGGATTTTGCTGCCTGACCATCTTTCTCTCTCCCCGGTCCCCATTCCTACCCTCGGCCTGGGTTCAAGCCTCCTCAGCTCTCCCCTGACTCCCTTCTGCCGTCCCCGCTCTCAGGGTCCAGGCGGGATGCCTCTGCTCTCTCTCTAGTTTCGCTGTGGCTCCCAGCACCCAGAGGTGGAGGCTGAGCTCCTCGGCAGCCCACAGACCGGAGCCCTCCACGGTGCCGTCCACCCTCCCCGGCCTCTCCGCTCTTCCCTGCCGGCTTTGGCCGACACTCGCGCACTGAATTCCTGCCCCATTGCTGGACAGATTGGGGGTTCAGACTGGAAGTCCTTGTTCACACTGTCCTCTTTGCTCCCCGTCACTCTCCAGTGTTCTCTGCAGTGCCCAGACTCCAGCAAGCTCTGGGGCGCAGTCCCCGCTCGGGCTGCCCTGCTCTGCCCTCCCACACCCTGCACCCCACTCCCCACCGCCAGCCTCCACAGCTCCTGCAAACTCCAACAGCAGGGGCACTTTGAAGCAAGAGCCCTTATTACCTTATCACCACCCGGGGTGGCTGTCCACGGGCTCAGGAGTGAGGCCCTGCCTGGCCAAAGCCACCGGGTCGTCCTGTTCATCAGAACACACGCTCAGGTGGCTCTGAGACCACATGGCAGGAGGAGGGCTGCCTGGAAACGTCACATTTTCTCCAAACCCAGTTAAATAAATGTTGTGCACCTGGCCCTGGGCACACGGTGGGCCAGCTATGGGCGCTCTCCTTCCAGTGGGGACATGACCGTGCGGTATGGAGCTCCCATGCAGCCAGCTCTCACAGGCTCCAGGCACCCCCAGCTTGGCAGCACCCCAAAACACCCCTGCGAGCCCCACTGAGGCCAGGAGGCTGCACTGGCTGTGCGTGCTCCCTGGTCAGTGAGATTCCAGGCCCGGGGCTCTTCCTCTGGGTCCAGGGAACTGGGGGTGTCCCTCAAGGCCCGAGCAAGCCACCAGGAGAGGAGAGTGAGTTGGGGACCTGAGGGAGGAGGCCCGGCCAGAGCGGGGATGAGGAGGGGTGGGCAGGGGCCGCAGACGCGGTGCACCCAGGAGAGAGGAGAGTGCCGAGCCCCAGCCCGTGCCTGGAGCCCCAGGCTGACTTCAGAATGCACGCGCCTTCGCTGTCGCAGATCCTAGACCCCCTGGAATAAAAGCCTTTTTCCCACTGCTGCCAAATGATGAGTGTGAAAGCGACAGTGTGTGTGTCAGCTCTTGGTTCAAACCGAGTCGGGGATGAGGCAAATTGGATCATTGTTCATTTTATCGGTTACTTATTTTTAGAGCAATCTAACAATTACCTGTAAAGTGCAAAGCATAAACCTGATTTACAGCGAGACTGTTCATTTACTGTCCCCACTTGGGCACCTGACAGCTCAGGTTTCCACTTAGCGCTCCCCCCACCCCCCCACCCCCGGCCTGGCTTCAGCATTCGGCCCATTCATTTGCAGGAGAACCTCCCGGACGATGGGCTCAGTAGGTATGAATGCCGCTGACAGACGACGTCATCCGGGACCTGTCTGGACACCTCAGATCCACCACGGACTGCAGCTGAGACTCTGGGGTGAGGAGGGGGCAGAGCAGCAGGAGCCAGCTGGAGGGACGCTCCTGGGAGTGGGAGCATCAGCCTCCGATGAGTCCTGCCACCTGGATCCTGCAGCATCCTCCCCTCCCCCCGCATATGGCACCTGGGGGACGGGCTCCCTAGGATTGCTCCCAGCACAACCTCATTATCTGCTCTCCTCAGGAGCTCCTCTGGTTCTCAGGGAAGTCTCAGTATGAGCAGCCAGGCTCGGGGTGTGAGTCTGATCCCCCCAGACTGTCCGTCTGCACAGCACAGCCTCCAGTGGCCTGGGAACACCCAGGGGCCCTGCTGTGCACGGCCCAGGGAGGATTTTGAGCTTAGTTGTCAGAGCAGGGCTGTCTCTGGGCTGACTCCAGACAGAGGAGCCCTGGGCAGAGGGCAGTCAAGGCAGGGGCGGGTGGCAGGAGCAGGGGGAGGGAGGGGCAGGCAACCCCCCAGCGTACGGGGCCCCAAGAACCTCCAGCTCAGGCCGCCGTCTCCACAGCCAGCCTTCCTGGGTTCTGACACACTTGGTCCTGGCTCAGGGAGCAGGAGGCTTTGGGGGAGAAGGCACCCCACCCCTGGTGCTGGGCGGGCAACTATTCACCTTTCCGCTCTCACGGCTTTCTCTTCTAATTGAACAGGGGTGAAATGACAATTCATTGCTGTGAATTTTTACTTATTTGAAAACAAAGAAAAGTACCTCAGATTTTGAAGGGAACAAAGCCAGTGGATAATAAAAAGCTGCCTCAGGCCCTTGGAAAGACAGAGTCCGACCCCTGATTACCCTAGGGGTGAGGCGGGAGAGGGTCCCGGGTCTGCAGGATTTTGTCTTCTGTGTTGCCAGAGCTCCTCTTAATTGCCATTTAAATTATTCAGGCAGTAGTGCCCAGCCCTTCAGCAGTGAGTGCCCCCCCCCCCGCACCGCAGCTGCTGAGGGAGGCCCCCTTCCCCTGCTGTCCTCAGTATTTCTCAGGGCTGTCACCTTCCCTCCCTCCAGGGCGCCCCAGACTTTTGCTGCCCATCATCCTCTCCCTTCTTAGGGAGAGGACACCTTCCTTTCCTTTGGTAAGTCCCCTCCCGTGCTCTTTCGGGGGTCCTGGGGGGCCTTGACTGACTCCACCCAGGTGGAAATTCTCACCTTCAGGGCCACAGGGATCTGTCGCGAGAGGGCCCAAGAGTGAAGCTGGTCTGGTCCCATGACCTTCGGTCATGTTCTGGGAAAGATGGGGCAGAGACCAGACTCCAGAGCCTCCCACAGGGTGAGCTAAGGAAGGGCAGACCCTCATGGCCGCTGGAGTCTGTCATCCTGCAATGATGATGACTCAGAGGAGTCAGGCTCCTGTCCCCCAAACTCACGCCCACCTGGAACTTCCAATATGAGGATTTTATAGATCTGATTGGTTATGGGAGGTCACACGGCATCCACTATGACTGATGTCCTCATAAGGAGACAGACCCTGGGAAAGAGGACACACACCCATAGACGGGACAGATGAATGTGCCAGCCAAGGAAAGGCAAGGATTGCAGAAGCCCCTGGAAGTCAGGAGGGATGCAGGGACGTGTGCAGGGACAGCCTGGCCCCGCAGACACCTTCCTCTCAGACCTGCAGCTGCCGGCACTGTGACAATAAATGCCCACCAGTGGAGTCACCCCCTGCAGGTGCTGGTAGAGCAGCCCCGTGGAGCTGTCCAGCATGGAGCCTTTTCCACTCTGGACCACAGGGTCGGGTGAGCTCATAAATGCTCTGGGCATGGCCACGTGACATGGGGTTTTGGTGATTTGTGGTCGGAGGGTTTCTAATAGACACTGTGTGTGTAATGAATGAAAGGGCTGGGCTGTCTGGGCAAGAGCGAGGCTGTGTGTTCTCCCTGAAGGACACATGCTTGGGCACGCCACCCACACACGGCCACAGGCCATCACCCCAGGCACCCTCGTAATCCCAAAGATGAGCAAAGAAGACCCACCTTCAAAGAGCTCAGAGCTGTAGAAGAAAGAGGAATGACTGAAACATGGTTCACTGCAGAAGAGCCACCATAAGAATTCACAGATGGCTTGATCTTCTCTGTCATGTTTGATCGTCAAAGGCTGTATTCAGAGGGTGACATTTAAAATGAGACCTTCTAGTGCCTCACCTTAAATGATTGGGGAGAAATGTGTTATTTCTGAGCATTTTAATGTGCTACGTATTCCTCCAACTTTGATTCCTACAGTTCATAAAAGTTGAGTGTCTATTGATGGAGAAGAAAATATTTAGTTCCTGGGTGTGGAGACCATGGACCACTCCTCACAGACAGCTCACCCTCACCATTTAAACTGTTTCACTCGGGGGAGGAGGAAAGACCACCATGTTTCAGTCCTTATGGGACAGGGTTTGGACAATGCATTTTCAAACTCTGTATTGATAACGACTTGATAAGGAACACATCCCCCATTTATTTCAACTCAGGAAATTGTTAAATACTTTTTCAGAATCACCTGATTGGGTAGTGTTGGAATGCACTTTAAGAAAAAAAACAAGATTTTATTTATGTGTTTGACAGATAGACAGCTAGAAAGGGAACACAAGTAGGGGGAGTAGGGGAGAGAGAAACAGGCTTCCCAGTGAGCAAGGATCCCAATGTGGAGCTCAATCCCAGGACCCTGGGATCACAATCTGAGGCAAAGGCAGATGCTTAACAACTGAGCCACCTAGGCATCCCTGGAATGCATTTTTGTCTGTTTCTAAAGCTCATGCATTTTTTTTTAACTGGCTCATGCTTTATCTCTATGGGTTTTAAAGGAAGAGAGGCCCAGTGTGTCCCCAGCCTGAGCTGTGGTCACACAGAAGGTCTAGGACAGAGTGGCGGACATGCCTGGTTCATCCGCAATTCACCATCTGTGCATCCTTCCGTCTCCTCTGTGTGTTCCAGAACCTGACCCAAAAATCTTAATAATGAAGAAGTGCTTCTCAGAGGACTTGGTTACATTTTGCTTTTCCAGCAAGAGAAATGGACACGAGCATTCACCTCCTCCCTGCTTTGAAGGAGCAGAATGGTTCTACACTTGGACTGCTGAGGGTCCGCTCCTCTAGACTCCACAGCAGGACAAACTGGCTTGCATTCCTCCTGTTTCCAGTGTAGGCTTTACCCCCTAAGGACAATCTACGCACGCACAACCGGACCTGGAGGGACACTAAGAGGGACCCGGGGTCCCCAGGGCGTGGACTACTGGGCAGCATACTGACATGCATGCCAGAAAGGGAGCAGTGGGGTAGCTAGGGAGCCAACCCAGGAGAATCTCAGGCAAGGGAAAATGCTCCCTGCCTCTTTCCCCAGCTGCCCCAATCAGGGGACAACTGGAGGTAATTGTCATTGGTTGGGGGGTGGTCAATGTATCCCACTACGGGTGAAGGAAGAAGAGGACCCACTGACCCATTGCTGCATTTCCTTGCCCAGGAAACTTCCTGTGGTTTCCATTCAGATGCTGCTTGCTGCCCCCTGCCCCTGGTTTCCCCAGCTCATCCCATCTGGGAAAGTTCACACACACACCCCCAGCAGCTGTGCCTGCACAGGGCACCTGCCACTTCCTTTCCTTCTGAGTGCAGGGTGGCTCTCCAGCCCTGAAAGACAGAAGTGTTGTTTACTAAACAAACACCACAGTCTTATCTTTTCATATGGAGGATATTCCTGCAATAGGCAGAAAAACTATCTCAAATGTCATGCTCCTGAAACAGGCTGTAAGATATGCAGGAGACCTTCCCTCTCTGCTCACAGGGAGGTGTTCCTCTTTATTTAAGAAACTCATAAAAGAGAGTGTAGTGGGCCAAACTGTGGCCCCAGAGACACTACTGCATCTCAATCCCGGAACGTGTGAATGTGACCTTCTCTGGCACCAGGATCCTGAGAGGAGAAGGTTATCTCAGATTATTCAGGTGGACCTTGAAAGCGATTGTGTGCATCTTTATGGGAGAGAGGCAGAGGGCGCTTTCAGATGGACACACAGTATGGAGAAGGCCACGTGAAGACCTATGCATTCTGGGACACCAGAGCCCCCCCGAAGCTGAAAAAGGCAGGGAAGATCCTCCCCTAGAACCTACAGAGAGAGCATGACCCTGCCAACACCTAGATTTTGGACTTCTGGCATCCAGATTGTGAGGCAACACATTTTTGTTGTTTAAGCTAAGCTCCCCTCACCCCTGACCCTGCCACTGGTGGCACCTTTTTAAGGTGATCAGAGCAAACAAATACACAGGCGTAAGAACAAAATGCCCCTTTAGAAGGGGTTTCAATGAGAAGACAGTGATAAAGCCCCTCTCCCCCAAGGAGCCTGGAATGCCTCGAGGCTAAGGGGTCAGTGCCCTGGGGGAAGAAGCAGAGACCAGTCCACTGGGGTCAGGCTGATCGCACCTCAGGGCTTAGGTTTGGTTCTAAGCACTCAGGGCATTATTGAAGTCTTTTAATGAGGAGAATGATGGATCTGACTTACACTGAAAACAAACCAGTTGACAAAGCCTATCAGGGGGCTGCTGGTGGACAGTAGACCTGCATAGGGAAGACCAGCAGAAGACAACTCAGGACCGCAGGGGCAGAAAGCTGAGCCCTATTTGGGCTTACTGGGCTTGAGACGCTTGGTATATTTTCAAGTGGGGATGTCAGGCAAGCAGTGGGATGTGTGTCCTCTGGAGCCCCAGGGATAAGATAGATTCCTGTGGATCATTGGCTGCTGGGGGTCATTCATAGCCACAGAGCCAGATGATATACATAGGAGACAGGAGATGATGGAGACATGGGGTGCTCCTGGTGCTCCAACTCTTACAGATTGGGCCAAGGAACAGGAGACAGGATGGGAAAGATCCTGGAAATCCCAGGAAAGAGGATCGGGAAGAGGGGGTGTTGAGGTGGGAAGTGCCCAGGAGAAGGTAGAAGCAAGGGTGTTTCAGGAAAGAGGAGGGTCCAGGAAATGCAGCAACAGCTCCCATATAATGAAGACAGATGTGTTCCTTGCACGCGGCAATGCGGAAGTCCTTGGCAACCTTGAGAAGGTTAGGTCTTAGTCGTGAGGATAGAATTGACCATGTGCCAGACAGGTTGCTGCTGATGAGAAACTGAAGTGGTTCCTGGAATCCACTTAACCCGACGCAAAGCATCAGTCACAGACGCCACCCTTCCTGAGAGTAAGTCATTATGGACTTGTGCTTGAAATTCTCCTAAGTCTGGAGGTCGGTGGAAGTACTGGAGGATGTCCAGGGACCTCTCCCTCCAATGGCATAGGTCCTCGGTGTTACCAAGCAGCTGTTGGGCACTCACTCAGTAAATCCACGGGGCATACGGGAGCCACCCAATTGATACTCTGTTCCTTTCCCGTGGCCTGCTTAGCTCTTGCATCCAGGGGGGAAGCTGTTTTAAAACACTGATAACCAAGGTCACGATATCCCAGTGATGGGGTCTCATCATGTTGTGAAGTTACCCTAAATGGCACATCTGATAAAGGACTGTGATCCAAAATATACAAAGCGTAATTAAAATTCAACAATAAGGTAGCAAACTACCAGATTAAAAAATGGGCAAAAGGTCATCCAAAAAGAGAGAGTGATGGGAAACAACCATATTAAAAGATATCTCGCATCACATACTGTCAGGGAAATGCAAATTAAGAGGATGAGAAGGGCCAAAATACCCTATCAGAAGGGCCAAAATCCAGAGCACCAACAACACCAGATACCGGGGAGCATGTGGGGCAGCAGGGACGTTCACTCATTGGCCACTTGGGAGGACAGGTTGGTAGTTTTCGGCTTTTTGTTTGTTTGTTTTACAAAACTAAGCATACACTTACCATATAATCCATCAACTACTCTCCTTGGTATTTATCCAATGAGTGGATAAAATGCACAAAAATCCGCATATGAATGTTGGTAGCAGCCTTATTCATACTTGTCAAAACTTGAAAGCAACCACGACGTCCTTCAGCAGGTGAGTGGATAAATAAACCACAGTCCAGCCAGAAAATGGCATATTATTCCTCACTAAAAGAGAAATGAGGCACCAGGCCATGAAAATATATGAATGAACATCAAATGCATATCACTTAGTGCAAGAAGCCAATCTGAAGGCTACCTACTGTATGATTCTAGCTACATGACGTTCTGGAAAAGGCAAAACTATGGCGATCGTAAAAGGATCAGTGGCAGTGGGGTGCACTAGGGGAGAGGAGGGGTGAATGGGTGGGGAGCACACAGGATGTTTAGGGCAGTGAAACCATTCTGTATGATACCATAATAATGGACATACGTCATTATACGTTTGTGCAAACCCATAAAATATACAACACCAAGAATGAACCATAATGTAGACAATAGACTCTGGGTGCTGATGACGTGTTGACGTAGGTTCATGGATTGTAATGGACGTACAGCTCTGGTGGGGATGCTAATAGTTGGGAGACGGTGCAGATTCCTGACTTTGCCATGTGTCAGGGGGGCAGAGATTGTATGGGAACTCTCTGTGCTTTTCCCTCAATTTTTCTGTGGACCTAAAACTTCTCTAAAAAAGAAAGTCTATATGTAAAAAAAATACATATACCCTAGATGTGTAAGGATGGCTGGACTTCCCCCTGTGCCCCCATAGCTGCATTAGAGGCTCAAGATCAGACATGCAAACTATAGCCTGCAAGCAGGAACCCCCAAAATCCTAAGTTCCCTTCCACGGCACTCCTGAGAGTCATTAAATGAAGGTTAGAAGGTAGTCAGGCTGGCTCAGTCAATTTCTTTCCCCTTACTTTAGCATGTCTGCTAAATATTATATATACCTATGTTATATTAATATAATCATACACCTATTAACTTTCAGATTCTTGATTTTGTCCCTGTGTCATAACTAACTTCAAGACCGAAGTTGCCTTGTGTTCTCTTATATGACTCCTCTAAACCTGAAAATTTTCTCAAACTCATTCCAAGGGGATCTCCCTAAAATACAGCTGGAATTGAACAATTGATTCTGACATTTTCCTGTCCACAGCAGATGATGGAACTTTCAAAAACATGAACACCAATCCCTGCAGAGAATGGTGCCAACGTGGTGCCCAAGGGGTCCTTGGACTATGGGATCGTCCCTGGTCAAAGCTGGGGTGTCCTCTCAGTGCAGCCAAATTCCATTCACCTGGTGGTGGCCCATGGGCACATGACATCAAGCAGGATTGGCATCGCTCCCGAAATAATAACTCTCTTTGCACCCGTAACACTTGATGACCACACTTCTTACCTCTCCTTAGAAAAGTGACTCTTATGATCCTACCAATAGGACATGAACCTCCCAGTGTCCCTCTGTTTGCTAGAGCAGAGAACAGGTAAGTCTGAAATCAGGGTCTTGCTTTGGTGCTTCTCTGTCTCTGCAGAGATCTGGCTCCTATTAGAACATCGCAGACATAGAGAAGGCTGAAGTAGGAACTGAGATTCCTTGCCAAAAACACCCTCTGGAGACAAGTCTGGTCTTACGGACCGGGGGTGTTGACCATTTCCCCCTTTTCCTTCCCCTCCCAGTGTGTCCGTGGCTGAACCCCGGCTGTGCTCCGGGAGGGCACAACTCCCTGCTTTAACTGTGTCACTAGTGTTGGGGTTGATACTCACAAGCAAGGGGCCTTTGGTTATCATCATTCAGTGACTCAATGATTTAATATAAAATGTAAAATAAACCATTAAAAGGGACACACTCGTGTCCATAGTTCTGATTAGGAAGGCTCTCCTTTCACTGGGAATTTGGCGTCCATTTCCTGGCAAAGGCCGCTGGAAGGGCAGTCCAGCCGACCTTCCCCCTCCCGCGCCCACATTCAGAGAGCCTCTTTTATGACACAGATCTCTTGCTGTGCACGTCTGCATGCTTTTATCTGTGAAGGTTCTGCCATGAGCCATCTAGAAAATCTTAATTCTCGGGCTTTAAAAGGAATTGTGTTTTGCCAGTTGATATGCTGGTTTTTATGACACCGTTGGGTGCAGTCTCTTTTCTTTCAAACAGAAGATTGTTAAAAACAATTGGAAACCTGCCTGGATGACAAGTGTGAAAACAAAGCCGAGGCAAGGCGGGCAGAAGGATAAAGTGTCCACGGGGACGGGGTGGGTCTGGGGCGGCACCACAAGGAGGCAGACCCACCTGGCCTGGCCTTTTGTGCGATGTGCCCGGGCTGCTGGAAGGGAAACCGCTCTCCAGGGAGCTCTTTCACTGAGCCCCAGGTCCGCTGGGACACAGCCCAGTTAGGGGACGGGGTGGGAAGCGGCCGGCTGTGAAGAATGGAGCTGGCCAGTCGCTGGAAAGGCTGCCTCTTTGTGGTCAATCCATGAGTCCCAAGGGATTCTGCTCTTTGGGGGAATTAAGGTGGAATGCATGCCTGTTGGAGGGGTTACTGTGCGGCGATCTGAGAGCCCTTGTTTTCAGAGTGTGAAACAATTCTGGGGTTTTTAGAATGATGAGTGCATTCAGGCAGGGGTGGGTTACCACGCCTGCCGGGAAGAAGCAGCCCTTACGGACAGTGCCTAACAGCAGGGAACTCGGGATGGTCCACACAGCCTGTGTACCCACCCTGAGCTGCACAACTTTTACTGAGACCCTCCAAGTGCCAGGACTTGCTCCCCCTTCTCTTGCCCTGGTGACAAATGAGAGCTCATTGACACCTGACTCTATCCGGCTCTTTCAGTGTTGACCATGACATCCACTCCATGGCATGCTTCCCTCAGCAGTCGCCTCACCGGGCTAGGAAGAATAGGGCCACATAGCAGTCACCCCAATGCACTGAGGGGTCCGGTGGATCAGCAGCATTGGGGGGGCAACTTCACCTATTTGTTTCAGGACAAAAAGGAAGAGGCAGGACAAGGTGAGCTGATTTATGGAGAAGCCACAGCGGGAGGAAGCTGCCGGCTCTGAGTTCTAGGCAGGATTTGTTTTCATAAGCTGGCTAAGACAGGAGGGAGGAGGGAACCTGGAGGGGCACCGCGCCCCCTTATATGGTGGTGGGTGTGGGAGAGTGAATCACTTAGCTGAGAAGTGAGCCTGGCTGTCCGCCAAGCACCCGCATGTTTCTTGCTCTTCATGTGACACCTGCTGTATGCGTGCTCGGTAATGCGTGACTTCCTAGGTAATGGGTAGGTTAGAACCTAGTGGGCACAATTTGAATGCCTGCTATTTCAACCTTAGGCATACCTACTCTCCCTAACCGGGGCATACCTAGTATTTAATAGCTTTTCAACTATGAAACGACTTAGTAGGTATCACTTACAAAATCTCATGACACCATCAAAACTTCACCTCTTTGGAGAAATGGGTCTGGAACCAGCAAGTGCTGGCGTCAAGGCGCTGAGGTCAGGAGGCGTGTGTGCCTCCCACGCGTCAGCCCCTGGACGCTGGCTGCGTGCTGACCGTGCCCTCCCTCCCGCACGTCTGCGCGCTCTCTGTGGAGCACCCGCCGCTGATGGGGTCGGCCGCCTGACCGGCGCTGCATCGGCGAAGACGTCCTGCAAACGTTCCTTACGTGGGGCCCCTAAAATACGATTTGATTTATGAACAACGTGATTGTATCAAGGCAGCCAAGACCTCCGTTAGCTAAAGAGGGGCTCTCCTGGGTGTGTCGCCGCTAATTCTCGCGGGGTCTAATCCACTGGGGAGCACGGCCGGGTTCTCACTGGGAGACTCGACGTTCACCTGAAGGGAAAGGGGAAGTTTTGGTTCTGTGTTTGTGCATGTGGGAAGCAGCGAGCTCACACACGTGCGCGTGGCCGTTCCCACTCACTGGGGATTCCGGCGGCCCTGCGGGGTTCTCCCCCAGGAGCAACGAGCAAGCACGCGGTATGTGAAGTGTGCAGAGATGCCGGGCCATGTCGGCGTGCTGTGCTTCGGAGTTCTGGAGGCTGTGGAGGGCTCATCTGTCTCCCAGTGTCCCTGGAACCAGCTCTGAGCCCACCCCCCCCCCCGGCTTGTCTCGGTGGGTCTGCAGGGCTCTGATGCCCCCAAGAGAAGAGAGGAGCCCTTGGAATGCCCGCCGACTCACCGTCTAGGGACCTAGCACCATCCTCCAGGAGGGGGAAGGCCAGGGCTGGCCACAGGGCTCAGACGGGGGCTGCACGTTTGGTGCCGACTGAGGGGCAGATTCCAAAGGTCAGGAAGCCAAGCCCGCCCAGCAATGCAGGAGATGCTAAGATGAATGGTGACTCCACTTCACCTGTGTCCTCTGAACGTGGGGCCAGGACACAGGCCCCATGGCCGAGGCTGCCTGGTTCAGCCAGTGGCGAGCTGAGATGCCCAGACGTAGGGGGTGACAGTGGGACAGTCTGGCAACACTCATCTATCACATATGTTGAAGTGGGAGGACGCCCCAGACCCTGTTCCACGGGGTGGGGGCCGCAGACGTGGACGAAGGAGCACAATAGCAGCCCTGGGCTGGTCACAGCACAGCCCCCGGCACTCCAGCACGTGACATGGAAGGAGGGAAGGGTGACACTCCGTATGGAGTCCACTTGGTCCCTGCAGGGAAAGGTCCCTGCCCCGCCCCTCCGGGCGAGGTCCCATCTTACTCATCCATGTAGCGCATACTGTAGACGCCTCAAGACTCTCTGCCCGTAGCAAGTTCCGGCGCTCACTTTGTGCTGTAGACTGAAATTCTGCCCCTTAGCACCTACAATTTCTTAAAAATTCGATAACTCTTTTTTTTTACTTTAAATTTATTTTATTTTTCCAGTGTTCCAAGATTCATTGCCCATGCCCCACACCCAGTGCTCC
>PITA01014850.1:0-52143 GCA_004023965.1 Spilogale gracilis | reverse complement strand
AACACACACACACACACACAGTCACACTCAGGCCCTTCAGCTTGTGGGGAACACACACACACACACAGTCACACACACAGTCACACTCAGACACTTAAACCCATGCACTCACACATACCCACAGATGCTAATACATTCACGCACACTCACACACCCTTATAAGCATTCACTTAAACTCCCACACATCCCCTGAAGCACACAGTCTTGCACACACTCACAGAGATGGCCGTGACACTCATATCTTCACACATGGCCACACACTGACACACACTCACATAGACTCTCACATATGGTCACAGTCACATACAAAAGCACATGCACTCATTTATGTTCAAACGTTTACACTCACACATACGCTCTAACCCACATTCACATTCGGATACTCCCCTACACACGATTCCTTATACTCGCAGGTCACCCTCACTCACACACATACTCACATTCACATCCCCTCAGTCACATACACACCATCTATGCAGACATCCAGCCCTTCTCCGATCCTCATACTGGCCTTGGCTTCGGCGAGGCTGCATCCTCATCTGGGGGTTTGGGTGTGGTGAGGAGCAGTCCAAGCCTACGTGACCCCATGAGACGGCTCTGCCTATGGCTTCCGATGTGCCACAAATAAGCCCTGGGTTGTGTATCAGGGACAAAGAGAGCAGCACAGAGGCACACAGTGTGACAGCTCAGCGTACACTCAGGAACCAGATGCCTGGTGACCTCATCGTGAGTCCCGGAACTTGCCTTTATCAACATGTGACCTCCACAAGTCACTTAACCTTTATGTGCCTTTGTTTTCCTGTCTGCCAAATGGGTATAGTGAGAGCACCTGCCTCCCAGAGCTGTCATGAGGATGAAAAGGGGTTCATATTCCAAAAGGGGTAGGAATCTTCGTAAGGGTTTATTTTTCACTCCCCACAGAGCCTGGCACTCAATAAACAGCAGTGCTGTCCCTTCCTCCCTCCTCTGCTCTGTCCCAGTCTCTGTTGAAAGTCCCACACTGGCATAGCGACCGTAACTGAAGGCGGCATACAGAGATGGGTCTCCAGCAGTATCCCTTGCTTTCTTTTCCAGATGGCCTCCGTGCCCCAGCTGCTCCGAGTGGTGGAGTATATACAGACTGTCCTCCTCCTGGGGACACTGCCTGGGAGCCTCCCAACCACTCTGGCCACCACCTCCATCTCCATATACACAAACCGGTAACCAGCTGCACTGGTGGCCCCAAGAAAACTGGTCTTTTGACCTGACTCGGTCCACACCCACATCCCAAGACCTTGTGACAGGCCGAGCCCAGAAGACCAGCCTTGGAAGTGGGAGACATGAGGGGAGCTGGGAGTGGGGGGGCCTTGCACCGAGAGAAGGTCTGGGTGTTTGTACAGCGTAGCAAGGGAGCTGGTGAGCACCAAGTCCCGTCTTGGAGCCACCCATGAACCCTGACAGATGGGTCATGCTGGAGCCGTGCAGGCAGGGAGGCCGAATGAAGGCGGCCTGCCCACTTTTAACTACGTTCTGGGTGCGCCTGGCCAAGCCCATTGTTCACAGAGCTACAGGGATTCAAGATGCTCTAGCCTTGGGAATTCTTTATGGCGTTCCTATCTCTCACTATGCCCCCCAGTACCTGAGGATGCCCTCCACCCTCTGTGCCTCCACCTGACAAGCAGGGGCAAAGAGCATTCTTCTTTGATTCCTTGTGCTGGGGTTACCCTCTTGGAGGTCAGGGACAGTTTCCCAAAGCAGCATTCTCATCAGAGCTAGGGTCAGAAACTAGGTCCCCAATCTAATCAGATCAAACAACATCAAAGGCCAGAGAAGATGGCTCTAGAAGCCCGTGACGTTAGAGATCAAGTGGGTAGAGGGGATAGGCCTGGAGAAATGTCCACATCAAAGTTCATTTATGCATCCAACAAAGTATGTGTTGACCACCATTAGGTGCCAGATACCCTTCTAGGCATTGAGGGTACAGCAGTAAACACAGCTGGCTAACGCCGGTCGTCATAGAGCCTCCAACCCAGTGCTGGGTGTGTCAGCTGCCTCTCGTGCTGCTCCTACTGATGCAAACATGCAGAACCATCTTAGGGGACTGAAACAGAGCCACCCACTCTAATGGCAATGCCAGGGTTCCCTGCAATGCAGGAGATTTTCCTCCAACACTGGCTTTCTTCTCTCTCTCGGCATCTCTGTTCTCACCTTATGGCCAGAATACAGCCCTGGCGTTGGCGAGGTTCCTCTGTGCATGCTGCGGCTGGGAGCTCTGCAACCTTTATCCTGCCTGCTGCCTCCTCTCTTGGCTCCGTGGAGGACAGCCTGGAGCCTGTGGACATCAGGGTAACCTCCTCGGGAGCAGCCCTCTACAGCTTATAGGGCACTTTCACATGTGTTTGCTCAGTTCCGTTGATAACAACCCTGTCCTTTCAACAGTATTACTATTACTACAGCCATTTTACAGATGAGGTTCAGGGACACCCAAGGCCACAAGCAAAGTGGCAGAGCCGGGATATAGACTCTTGGGTCTTATGATACCCAAGTCCATCCTTCTTCCACCGTGTTGTGGAATTTCTCCAGCAGCCTTGGTTCAGTTAGTTACTGGAAAAAAAGCCCTTCAGACTTAATTCCATAACCAAGAATTGGCAAACCCAGAGTCCTTTCGCTCCCCAGTGAGGGCACATGATACCCTGTTCTTTGAGCCCCAACAAAGGCAGACAAGTATCTCTCTCTTCGGGACTTGCTGGCTTTGCCAAGAAGAAAGGGTTGGAGGGTTTCACAGTCCATTAGCGGTGCAGTTCTATGGGTCTGAGTGGGTCCTCAGCCCTGGAGGGCAGACACACAACAGGAAGGCCAGACAGAGCTAATGCCACTCACCCCATTGGGCCACTTGTCCGTCCCATCTTAGGAAATCTTATCATTCACACAGAGACGCAGTTACTTTCCAGCCCTCAGGGGCCTTGGCCAGCACTCCTTGTTCTTGGTTTCAGGTGATCAGTTTCCCAAAGAGCCCTTTCCTGGACCAGAGTCATTTTGATGTCAGTGGAACTGTTGGTGGTCTTTGTCTGACCAGCCCTAGTGGACATCTCATACCTATGAAGAATCTGTCGGAGAATATCCAGGTAGAAACTGGGGGTGCTGTCAGAAGTCCAAATCGTTTCTGTTTTCTTCTTCAACTTGGTTGGGACCAGAAGTTGATCAAAGAGGAGAATCATTAAGAATGGTCTTTACCCTATGTTACACACTATATTTTAACCTAAAACTATTAATATATATCATTGTCAATCTTTGGGTATTTAATCGAAACATTTCTTTAAGTCTGTTGATGGGAATTTTAATCATCTTCATTATATAAACCACCCTTAAAAGGCAGCCTCTACAACGTCAGATTTTCTTTAAAATGAAGCAGACACATAAGCACAACCATGGTGCAACTGGAGTTCAGATTCTTTTGAGATTTTAGTGAGTTTTTCCTAAATCTTCTAGTTTTCTCATCACTGACCACTAACAATGTTGACCAATTCATCTTTCCTGTGTCATCTCAACGCATTCGACTTAAGTTTTTATGCGAATAATTCTTTTCACACTACTACTCTGCCCCTCCATGTCACTCTGTGGAATGTGTCATTAAAATTGACCTTTACAAGCACAAGTGAAATGGATGTAAGCAGCTTTGGGATCAAACACAAGTGCCTCTTGGTGAGCTCAGACCTCAGCTGCCGGAGAGAGTGGCCATAAGCTGGGTTCTCTGGAAGCAGGTGCTGAGAAAGCGTTTGGGGTGCTAGATGTTTGCTAGAGACAGTAATCAAAGCTGGCTATGAAGAGGGAGGAAGGACAGCAGGACTGGGCAGAAGGAGAGGTCAGATTGCAATCCAGACCTCACAAAGCCCCAGTCAATCCAGAGGGGAGCACTGTAGCAAGTATTGGCCATCAGGCCTATATTAATCAGCCTTATTATTTTCTGTATCTTTTTATATTTTGAAATCTTAAAAATCTTGCTGGTGAGAAAGAAACTGGCCCCTGTCAGGGCCAGCCCATCCTTACAGATAACAAAGGGCTTTGGGGTGGGAGCACGCCTTTCATATGCAGACTAACGAATCCCAAGTCTATACCCTCAACCATCCCCTTTATCTGACTCTCACACACCAAGCCAACATTTCCCATCCTAATCCATACCGAGGCCAGGTTCCAAGTAACCAGAGACCATCCCTATAGTCAAAATTACTCAAATGGGCCAGTCCTAAAGGGTTTACTCTGCCCGCCTTTCCTTTCCTGTGGAGAACCCAATAACAGCCCTGACCAGAGCTTTCCCCTACATCTGCTCCTGCCCCCTAAGTAGGTATTTCCCCTGTGGCCCTGCATGGCATTGTGATCTCTTCCTCTCAGGAAATGTAAGTAATACATTCTTCTTTCAGTGGCATTGGCCCATCCATGTCGTCACTCAAGACATCTCCATAAATTAAAATCCCACAGGTACAAATGAGAAAATGTCCCACAGCAGGCCAGTATGTCTGGGCCTTGTACCTTCCTCTTGACCATTGGATACAGGTGGCCCCAAGGAGGGGTGTGCCTCAGACAAGCTAGGTCGCAGCAACCTGGGCAGACCCTTAAGGAACTGACAGCTGGAGCCAATCTGCTGACCACACTCCCTGTGACTGGGCAGCAGGTCCTTCCCGGAAGGGGAAGCAGGGTTGACCATGTGCAGGTCTAACACAGAAGGCCACCAGGAGTAAACAGTGAACCACAGGCATCAATCAGTCTATTTTATAAAGGGAACACACAGCATCAGTTAATCTGGAAAGCTAATTAAATGGAGAATGGTTATGAGAACTTCTAATATATGAGTAATAGCAGAATAGTAACAGCTGTTAATTTTTTAGTATTACTGTGTATCTGGCACTTGGTTAAGTATTTTGTGTGTGATATCATTTTGAATACCCTCAATGAGCATATGTGTTCTACTGATGACAAGGAAGCTGAGGCTCAGCGTGGCTTATTAATTGGCCAGAGTCCCAGGGACCATAAAGGACAGAGCTGAGATTCCAACAGAGCTATCTCTGCCTCTACGGCCTGTGCTCCTAACTTACACTTTACTTGCTTGATACTGTCGTCAACATGGCCACTAGTTCACAAAGCACCTTTGAGCAAATTAGAAGTCTCCCCTCTTTCTGAGCAGATGCAGCCCCAAGCCGTGATACACAGTTTGATGAGCATGGTAGGTGAATAACAGCACGTTCAAGGACGTCCATATTCTCATTCTTAAGCCCGTGGATTTGCCCCCTGACATGGCCAAAGGGACTTTGCCGGTGTGATTAAGTTAAGGATCTTAAGGCAAATGATCCTGGATGATCTAGGCGGGCCTTACCTCTTGTAAGGTACTTACAAGAGGCAGAGAGAGGAAGAGTTGACTACAGATTAGAAAAGGCTGATTTGATGACAAAAGCAAGAGGTTGGGTGATACAGGAGGGACCATGAGCCAAGGGACACAGGTGCCTCCAGAGGCTGGAAAAGGCAAAGAAGGGATTCTTCCCTAGAACCTCCAGATGGCATCAGCCTGCCAACATCAGTCCTGTGAAACTGATTTTGGACTTCTGGCCTCCAGAACTGTACAATAGTGAATCTGTGGTGTTGTAAGCCACCAAGTTTGTGGTCATTAGTGAAGTGGCCCTGGGAAATTGAAAGAATGAGCACAGCATTGAGCTCAGTTCCCTGAGCCCTCACCCTGAACCCTGCACACCCTCAATTTGATTGTTTTTGATAACAGATCCTGCTTCCCCGGCTTTCGGAAGGACACAGTGAACCAACTGTATTAAACCTGACCAGTCCTGAAGCTTTGTGGGTGAACCTGACTTCAGATGGGGCAGCTTTGGGGATCCAGCTGCACTGGAGACCTGATATCCCACTCATACTCAGCCTGGGCTATGGCTACCACCCCAATGAGACCAGCTATGACGCCAGAGCTAAACTTCCACCAGTGGCTACTGCAGGTAGTCAATCAACTGGGCCAGCTTCTTGAGCTTCCTGGGGGATGGGGAGAGGGTGACCAACTTAAAACTTGAGAATCAGAAACCATAGATAAAAAGAAAAACACTTTGCTACATTCAGTGCTCATTTTTTTGGTGTTATTATTACTACTACTATTATCATCATTATTAATTGGCAACATTAAGTGAGCACTTACTACATGCCCTGAAGAAACTGACAAGCACTTACAGAACTAATCCCATTATAATCCTCATTACAACCCTTGGGATGAGCACTATGAACATTTTCTGTTGCCAGATAAGAAGAGAGAGGTTAAGTAACTCATACAAGGTCACACAGTCAAGAAGGGACAGAGTCAGAACTTGAGCTCTCATCTATCTGACTGGGCAGGTGACCTGGCAGTGCCTCCGCTCCTCTGCTTCCAAGTTTCAGGGGGTAGAAGGATTTCCTAGGACATCAGAGAGACCATGAAGATCAGCTTTCCTGTCAGGTCACCGTGGTTCCTCTCTTCTATGCCATTAACCCCAGTCTCCACAAGGTTTCGGACTGACTTGGATCCCTCTTTCTTACAGATGGGCTATCCACGTGGATCCTGAACCCAGAGGACCTGCACTTCGGAGAAGGTGTCTACTATCTCACCGTGGTCCCAGAGTCTGACCTGGAGCTGACCCCTGGCAGGGACCTCACAGTTGGCATTACCACCTTCCTTTCTCACTGTGTGTTCTGGGATGAGGTCCAGGGCACTTGGGACAACTCTGGGTGCCAGGTAAGGAGAGGACACGAAGAAGATAGAGCAGCTTCGTTGGGTGTGTCCAGCTCATTTAGGGTCCCCTATCAGCGTCTCTGTTGTGCACTCTTCCAACAGCGTCTTTGCCTATGCTATTCCTTGTCCCTGAAATGCCGCTCCTCCCCAGTCTAGCTAACTCCTCCTTCAGATCCTGCCACAAGTGTCAGATTTCCCACTGTAGTGGTACATACATTCACTCCTCCATAGCACTAAACACAGCACAAAGCCACTTCGTATCTACTCAGGAGGCCACGGAGACCACATCTGTTCCCTTAGTGCACCAGAAGCCCCACAAGTCAGGAACAGCATGCTTTGCCCACCATTGGGAACAAATAACCATTAAAGAAATGGTCAAATAACTGGGAAGCCCTGCTGACTTGGCTTCTGGGGAGCCAGGGTGTCCTCTCCAGGGAACTGAACTCAGAGCTGAGCCCTTTATTCTGTGCTAGGTGCTGTGTTCCATGCTTTACTCGCATTACCTCATCAGCTCCCACAATAACCTCTAAGATCGTACCACCCATTCTACAGGTGGTAAAACAAAGGCTCAGGAAAGTCAACACATTTACCCCAAATCACTCACCTAGCAGGTGGGAGAGTTGGGACTCAAATCCAAGTCTGTCTGTCTCCAGAGCTCCAGGCACTGTTTATTCAGCCCCCAGCCCAGTCTCACCAAGCCCCTGGATGGCATATGACTCTATTAATTGCAATCAGATTCCTATCTCAGGTCAGCTCAGCTTTGCCCATGACATGTCCAGACATTGGCTTTGAGGCCATCCAAGGCCATCTCTGGGACATTAGTGTTCCTCTTCCCCCTTCCATGTCCTTCATATGCTGTTCTCTCCCCGGGGACAACCCACCCTGACCAGAAAACTCCTATTCACCCTTGATCTCCCATACTAATGCCACCTTCTCAGGAGTGTCCAGACCTCAGGAGCCTCCCTCTACTCGACTTCCACAGCACTTCATACTGTCCCCAAGAACAGTCACCTCTGCATATAGCTGAAATTTATCCCATACCTATCTCCATCTACTAGACCATAAACACCTTCCATTTACTCAACAAATATTCACGTGTGCAGGGCAGTGGTGATATGGTGGTTAGAAAAACCAGTGAGCTTTCAGTCTAGCAGGGGCACAGCCAAGAAGCAAATGGCACACATGATCAAATGACAATGGTCACAAGTCATGTAAGAAGCCAGGCCCCAGCAGAGGTACAGAAGAGCACCCAGAACCAAGTTCCTTCAGAGTTTGTTCCTGCCATAACTTCAGCTCCCTTGTCAACTCCTGCCCTGGCTTCTGGCCATCACACAGAGAGAGTTCCCCAAGTGCCAGTTAGAAATGGGTGCGTTCACATGTCCAAGAGACAGTGTGCTCCCCAGGCTCACTGTCGAGGCTTTTGTACCTCACGAACGAGATGCTGGGTGTATTGCTACCTCCCAGCGTCTTTATCCCCAGCAGCTGTCTGATGCCCACGTTGCTGGCCTGGGTGCCCCGCAAGGCTGTCCTCAGAGACCCGAGGTTCGGAAAGGGGACGGTACAGCAGCTGGAGGCGTGGGCTCTGCCATCAGGCCGACTTGGGTCCAATCCCATTTCGCCGATACTAGCCAGACAACCTTGGACAAAGTCACTGAAACTCTCTCAGCGTCCCCATCTGAAATGGGGATAAAGAGTGGCTACCACTTACAGTTGGGATGGGACCTAGACAACATTAGGAGGAGAAAGTAGTTAGTGTGGTGCCTGGCACACAGGGAGGGCTCAGAGAAAGTGACTACTATGTTGAACAATCTGAACATACAGAAGACAAAACTACATATAAAATGGAAATCAAGGAAATAAAAAACCTGGGATTTGGGTGGCAGCTGGGAGGGGGAGCATGAGGACAGAGAATGAGGAAGGATCATTTACTAGGTGTAAGTTATTGGAATATTTCTAGCTTTTGAGTAGATAGGGTGTTTTCAGGTCCTTATTATGTTATTGAAAATATACAGCTACTAATACAAGCATACGTGAAAGTGGGAGCATGTCACAGACCAAAAGTTATCTGAATCCAAGATCGTGTGCTTGATGCTCATTACACAGATAAAGATACAGATGAAGATACAGATATATAGAAATCACTGGGGAACCATAAATAAGTAAATGGGATCATCAAGTTTGGGTGGAAAACCAGCACCAAATTCTCTAAACGGCTGAAGCAAACTCCAAATCTATAGTCTATAGACCTTCTCAGGGGGTAAAGGCAGAATTATTGCTTATATATTTTCTCAAAGATACTAAAGGTACAAATTACTGTCACGAGGGTATGAGCAGATTAATTCCCAGTGTTCGAGAGACTCTCGTACTGGAAGGGCTGGGAAAGCCCAGAGAAGCAAAGATGCGGACATAAAATGTCTGGTCCCTGGGCTCATAGCACCCGCTTGGGTTTCTTCTCTGAAACCAGCTCTACCTCCTCCGGGTGTGCCCCGTGTTCCCATAAGCCCCACAGCTGCATGCCAAATGCTAACCAGGAATGGGAAATGGAAAAACAACGGAGCAAACACAGAACTAAAATCTCTAAATAAATGTTGGGCTCACACCCATATAGAAAAATCACCCTTTGCTGGCTGGCTCGTTAAGGTAAAAATACAAGAGTTACCTGCTGGGGAAGTGTGGGCTCCAGCAGCTTCTTCCTCTTTGCTTGCTGAGCAGAGAAGAACCTTCTGCATGCCAGTGTTTTCTGCTCCCTCCCACTTACCTCCTCCTGGTAGACCCTGGAATGAAAAGATGGTGCTGAGTAGTAGGGTTGAACACAAGCTTGTTTGCCCACCAAATGGCCCTGGGGTAGGGGGGATGTTTGCAAGTTGACTGATTTAGGGAAGGCCCTAAGTGCAGGGTGTGAATTAAGAGCACAGATGGGTTCCCCTGCCCTGCCCCATTCTGTCTCCCAAACCCAACCTCATTATCCTATACCATAGGGGACAAAGAACCCAAGCTCCATTTACATACCTTCCCCCCCATAGCCACAACTTGCCACCATTGTGCCTTGGGCACACCAGTGACCAGCCCACCAGAGAAGAGTGATCCTGAGGAACAGGTCAGTACAGGTCCTAAAGGCAAGGAATTCCAGGTCTAGATGCCCAAACCATAGTCTAGAAGTGGGAGTCCCAGGGCCAGGACTAGGTTAAGGCACGTAGGCATCTACAGTGCAAAATTTAAATAGGACCTCATTCTTGGGGTCACCTAGGATCCTGCCCTAGACACAGCTGGGTGGTATGTGCTGTGATGGGCACATCCCTAGGGTCCTGTGACTCCCCATCTTGTGCCGGCAGGTGCAGCCTGAGGACAGCTAGAGTGGCACTGCTCAAAGCATGAGCCCAGGCTAGGGGCCCCTCATGTGTAGATTTAAGGGGTGAAATTTAGGGAATGCATTCCTGGTGCTAAGACACCAGCTTGGATTTAAACATCTGTCCTTCCCATTTCTTTACATGATTCCTCTAGTCTCAGTTTTTGTTTGTTTGTTTGTTTGTTTTTTGTGAGATGACCAATTGTCCCTGTGTGGTTGGGACTGGGGGCCTCTTAGGACACAGAACTTTCATGTTTAGAAGAAGGAAAGTCCCTAGCAAATGAGATGATCTGATTACCCCAGATGTCCTCTCAGCATCCAGCCTGTTGCCTGGCCTGGAATTATCACTCAACATGTATCTGTCCAATGAGTAAGCATCAGGCGGAGAATGTACTGGAATGATATGTACCAAAGTTGTGATAATGGCTGCTTATGGGGGGGCAGGACAGAGAAGACTTCAACTTCACCCATGATAGTTCTTTAAAAAGGTAAAGAAGACTGGCAAGATGTACAGCTGCCCAATGAGAATGATAGGTACAAAGATAATTGTTATAGATAATATTCTCAGCATTTTAAAATTTTTAGTTAAATAAAAAAGCTCAAGGGAATCCTACAGCTGGTCTCCCCAGCACACCCTCATGGCAGTGTCCACCTCCCTTGGGATGGAGCGAGCCAAAGAGATGCTGACATTCCCACCAGGGCCTCTTTGGGGTTGCAGGTGGGGCCACGGACCACCCACTCCCAGACACACTGCCTCTGCAACCACCTCACCTTCTTTGGAAGCACGTTTCTGGTGATGCCCAATGCCATCGACATCTGCCAGACTGCCGAGCTCTTCGCCACGTTCGAGGACAACCCTGTGGTTGTGACCACCGTGGGCTGCCTCTGTATGGCCTACATACTGGTGGTGATCTGGGCAAGGAGGAAGGACGCTCAGGACCAGGACAAGGTGAGGTTGCATGGCCCTTAGGCATGAGAGAAAGGAGCAGGGTGTTCCCTTGCAGAATCCCCAGGGGCTGGAGCCCAGGTGGGGAGCCAAAGGGGTAGCGGCAAATTCTGGTTGTGCTATGCAAGCCAGTACCCTAGTTCAAATGTAAAATGGCCCTTCTTATCAAATTGTCAGGCGGATTATGTTACTGACCATTCATTGAGGTTTTACAATATGCCAGGGGGGTTATCCCATTTAATGCTCCTTAAGAAAGTACTGTGTTGAGAGTCCCCAAGACCCTCCTTAAGTTCAGTGATTTGCTGGAAGGACTCACAGAATTCAGAAAAGCTTTTATACTCATGATTATAGTTTATTATGGGGAAGAATACAGGTTACACTCAGCAAAGAGAAGGGTCCAGGAGAGATCCAGCAAGAGCGTCCAGTTGTACTGTCCCAGTGGAGTTGTATGGACAGACTTCATTCTCCTAGCAATGGCATGTGACAGGGCAGACAAAGTACTGCCAACAGCAGAAGCTCACCTGAGCCCTGGTGTGCAGGGTTTAAGTGGGGGTCAGTCACATACATTTGGACTTCCCATATGACTCAGTGTAGTTACTCAGTCTCCAGAAAACCACCCACCATCACCACCACCCATAGGTCAGACTGTTAAAGCATGGCCCAAAGCCCTCATATTGTTAGCAGAGACTACCTGGTGTGGATCAAGGTATTCAAAGATATTCTTATCATGCAGGATATTCTGAGGACATAGAGGTTATCTTTCAGGAGCTGGCCAAGAGACAGGGCTTTCTTTAAAATGTGTAGGATTTGGACAGCGCAGGCCTTCTGAGAGCCCCCCACCACACCCCACCACTTTACTGCATAGGTTCTCTATCGTCCTACAGAAGAAGAGACCAAAGACAAGACAGGGCAACTAACTGGTCCAAAGTCATTCCCTTGGAGCCAAAATTCAAACCCAGACCTGCCTGACAATAAGATGGGTCTGAGGACAGAAATGAGCTCAAACAACAAATTGCCAACAACAAAGTTCTGACTATTTTTCCAATAGAGGCACCATGTCTGCATTTAGTGAATTACAGTGTATCTTGTGCTCATCACGGAATGCACGATGCACTGTCCCCAAGCTCTGAAACATTCTCCTTTTCCTACGCTCCCTCCCCCTCCCCGCCCACAGCAACATCTCCCAGGATGTTAAGGTGGCATGAACCTTAGTAGTAGTTACACCATTTATACTACTGTCTTCGATTCATTCAAGGGATTAAATATTCATACTCTAAGTGTCTCACCTATAGGCTGGCTCCCAAAAAGCAGACTCTGCCATGGAGTTGAGCATTCAGTGTTTCACAAAGAGTGCTTGGGGTCAGCCCCTGGAAAGGGAGGAAAGGACACAGGATGAGCAGAGAGAGAAACTGAACTGGGAACTCCAGAGATGCCCTGAGTTGGGTCAGGATGCCCAGGTCCTGATCTCAACCAGACACCATATCAATCTGCCATTGTGTGTCAGCCTCTCCAGGAGAGCATGTGACTTCAATAGAGGCGACGCTTGCATCCCTGACATCTGGACGAGGAAGCCCTCCAGTGGCAGGAGATGCAGGCAGCTCATCACAGTGCCCACTGCAGCCTAGAAAGTCTGGCTTTGTTTTGTTTTGCTGCTAAACCACCTTAAGACTCCCTTTAGATTCCCTTGGAGTCCCAGTATGGTCACCATGTTAGAAATTCTCTATAAACAGAATTTGTATCATTCACCAGATCAAACATTGAACTGAGTCTCTGCTTAATGCCAAGTTCATTTCCAGTTTGACTACTTTGAGATTTATTTAATATTAAATGCATTTTGTACTTTTTAAAAAGTTTTTCATTTTACTTGTTCTCACCTAAAGCAATGAATACATAACATACATAATTTTGCTCTCTCCCTTTGTCATGAATGACCAGCTCCCTCTTAACTGTTGCACAGTGGATGAACCCACTGAACAGGGCCCTCCTAATGCCATCCTTGTATCCAGGTGAAGGTCACAGTGCTGGAGGACAATGATCCCTTTGCCCAGTACCACTACCTGGTGACAGTCTACACTGGACACCGGAGAGGGGCAGCTACAACCTCCAAGGTATGTGACCATGCAAGATCCCCCTGGGTTGATCAGTATGTTTTACCTGCAAAGCACTTGCTGGTCCACTATTGAGTCACCTTAGTACAGTGGAGTTAGTGTTGTAAAGTGCTTTTTTTTTCTTTTCATTTTTTAAAGAAAAGAATCTTTTACCAAACCAAACGTCCCCCTAAGTCCCAAATATTTAAAAAGATAAAGGAGAATAGGTTAAGGAATTTTGGGGTCTAGCACCATGCCACTGGTCATCTCCCCTATTCCTACCAAAGAATAACTCAGTTAGTTGGTAACCTGCATGCAAATTTGCTCACACATGAAGAACAGTCAGTAAACTGTTATCGATAAAGAAAAAAACAGAATTTTTAAGAGAGAAGGGAGAAAGGAAAGAAAGAAAATACGCCTGCCATTTGAAAGCGATGAGTCATGAGTTACATTTTTTTGGGTAAACTGATTAGCAGGCTTCTAGCTAAGAGGTCAGGCTGAGCGATCTGTCCTTGAGTAGGCTGACTTCACTAGAAGTAGTGAAGAAACTATTTTACTCACTTATAAATTCTCTGAGGTTCTTGAGCATTTAGCCGAGGAGCATACAGCAGGATGTCTCTATAATATCTCAGCATCCTTAGTTAAGTCTGGCCTGTGCCACATCACTCATCAGAATATACTGTCCTCTGCAGCAGCCTTCAAGGTTCCTTAACTAAAACTGAGGGCTCTATGGAACACAGTTTGAGAGCCACTGACACCGTGTATACTATCCTGGAGAAAGTTCTTTTTTTTTTTTTAATGACGTTAAGATTCATTAGAGTGGAACATTTGTCTTTTTACTTTTTAATAAAAATCCTATTTTTATTTCTGTACTTGTCTTATTTTAAAAATTGTTTTATTTTGATTTATTGCTGTGTCTCAGGTCCTCAATCATCTATCTAACATAGAGTAAATGCTCAGTATCTATTTGTGGAATAAACATAGGAATTAATTTCACCCATATAATGAAACATTCATCTCATTCCCTTTAAGCATTCAAGAGTCTACCTTAATAGGAAAGGAGTGAATTTGCACCCCACAAGACAGTTCTTCATTCTGGAGAGTTGCAGTCACATTTCAGTCTGATATTGTCTTAGTCTGGGTATCTGGAAGAGGACAGGGATGCTGCAAAACATCCTATGACGCACAGGAAATCCCCCAGAGCAAGGGATTATTGGGTCTGGAATGCCTATAGTGGAGAAACCCTGTGGGGGAAACAGAGTCGAAACACGGATTTGACTCCAAGTAGTTGACTTGGGGGGTGGGGTGGGTCCTAGGACACCCCAGTAGAGGATCGGGAAGCTCACAGGGAAGGGATGGAACCAGTAAAGGGTGCTAACCAGTTACCTGTCTGGGTAGCTGTAGCTAATCCCACAATGGGATTTGGAAAATAGTAAGAACATGGGTCCCAAAGTCATCGCCACTGATGGCAGAGGGAGCTGGCTTATTTACCCACCAATCGCATGAGTACTGGTAGAGGACAGCTTGCAGCACCATTAATCCTCTAGCACTCCCAATGTCTGCTCTCACAGCCCAAGAACTCCCAGGAAAGTGATGCAGCTGCTGGCAGCTAGAAGTGGGTGCAGGGATCACTGGAGCAGCGAGGCTGAGGGATGAGGGCCGAGCACAAGTGGCAGAGCCGTGGCTGTTTGGCTCAGGAAATCAGGCATGCTCATCCACATCACCTGGATAACGGCAGAAAAGCAGATTCCTGGGCCCTGTTCCCAGCATTTTTAGTTGGTAGGTCTGGAGTGAGGCCTAGGAATATGTATTTTTGAGATAATGGCCTCTCATGCATTCATGTCTCAGTGCCAGGCACTCTGGGAGATGCTGGGAATAGAATTGTTTGGGGGGGGGGGGACCAGTTCCTACGCTAGAACCTTTATGAATAAATACATGGAAAGTTTGAAAAGGTTAGTGAGAAGTGTTTTATAATTCATGCTGAAGACATAAATGCAGGCAGTGTCAGCCTGCCTGCATTTCATACACCTGAAAAATATCTTAGGCAGGTCCTAGTACCTTCATACACCTGAATCTTCTATCTACCCTGTATCTTCACACCTGAAAAATAACTCAGGCAGGTCCTAGATGGAAAGAGAGGAGAGAATGAAAGGGACTTGCAATGTTGGTTTTCATTGGTTTTTGGATACTTCCAATGAAACACGGCCACCAGGGCTTGGTTGCCATGTGGAAGTGGCCACTCCTCGTCTCTGGATTTCAGGTGACTGTCACCCTTTATGGCCTGGATGGAGAGAGTGAACCCCACCACCTGTCAGACCCTGACATCCCAGTTTTTGAGCGAGGAGGAGTGGATGTCTTCTTACTCTCCACTCTGTTCCCCCTGGGGGAACTGAGGAGCCTGAGGCTGTGGCATGACAACTCAGGGGACCGGCCATCCTGGTAAGTCAGGGGTGGGCACACAATGAGAATCCACTAAGTGCCACACGAGGGCTGCATTTGCTGCCTGGATGATCCTTGCAAGCCTCCTCAAATACATAAAATGGACCCCCATCTCATAGAAAGAGACACCGAGGGATAGAGAGACCCAACCATCCATGAGCCTCACAGACTGGATCAGTAGCTAGGACAAGGACTGGAGGTCGCAAGCCTGGAGTCCAGGGCTAGCCCCACCCTTGGCACATTTGCAGCATCAACCTTCATTTAGTCCCAGTTTCCCAACTGTAAAATGGGGATATAGATGCGCATTTTGAAGATAAACCTTGCCCAATGAGAGGAGGTTAAATGAGACCTTGGGCCGATTATTAGATAGAAGAGGTAAGAACGGCTGCCACTGCTGGGCATTAAGCTAAGCCTCCCCATTTCTGTGCCTTCTTCTCATTGGGTCCTCAAGAACAAATACTCTCACTCTGGTTTTATAGGCAGGAAAATCTAAGCTCAAAGAATATAAGTCATTTTCCCAAGGTCACAGAGCTGGCAAGCTGAGAGACGAGAATCCACCTGAGGACTATTTGGCCTGTGAGGTCAAAACTAATGGCCTGAATGAGTCATTTCCAGCCTGACCACCCATCAGTGGCTTGCAACTTTAGAAAAACAGAGCACTTATATTGCTGTCTTCAATTTACCTAAAGGATAAAACATTACTACTTTAAGTGCTATATGTTGATTCCTGGGAAGCAGAACCTGAGATAGAGTTGAGGGTGCAGGATGCCTGGGACCAGCTCCTGGGAAGGGAGGGAAGGAAACAGGATGAGCAGAGGGAGAAGAGTTTCATCGCAGCACAACAGCTTGGCTGACCCAAAGGGGAGCTCTGGAGTGTCCGGAGTTGGACTGGGATGCCCAGGTCTCGATCACACCCAGGCACCCATCAGTCATTGGATGTTGGCCTCCCCAAGGAGGGCGCAAGACTCAACAGTGGTGTCTCTTGTGTGCCTGACAGGGCTGTCCGCCTGGAAATGAGAAAATGCATGTCTGGAGCTTTGGAGCATAGCCCCTATTACACAGAAACTACTCAGTAAAGAGGGGCTCTTGATACCACCACTATCCTTATCAGCCATGAGGCAACGGGGGAAATGGCGGCTCCTGCTTCTGACATCCCAGCAGAGGCGAGATCATTTCATTTCTTTCCCTGGTCTCAAGAGACTTAAATCATGATACCCATGAAGTCCTGAGTCTAATATAGATGGCTCACTCCCTGGGTGTACGCCTGCAAGACCACCAGCATTTGTGTGCCTATGTCTGTGTCTCCCCGAATGCACACAATTCAGACAACTTGGTTTTCCTCCCATACATCTGGACGCTGGTCCTGAGCTTGCAGCCTGCACCAGGGTGAATAGTTTCAGAATGTACCCTCTTGCAGCATATCTGTGAAAACATGGCAGCCTCCAAGAGCTGCCTCTCCACACTAGCTGAGCTCCCACATGAGGCCACTTCACCGCCTAATTGGGGCATTTTGGTCAAGGCACCAAGAATGAGGAAAAAAAAAATACAAAATCTCTCTTTTCAGGAGTTCTTATTCTTAAACTCGGGTTTGCAATGGTGTTAGCCTTCATGGCATCCAAAGAAGCCTCACCCCCGCCCCACCTTATCCTCAAAAGTGTGGGCCCCTTCTCCAGGTACGTGAGCCGGGTGCTGGTGCATGACCTGGCTAAGGACCAGAAGTGGCATTTCCTCTGCAACTCGTGGCTGTCCACTGATGTCGGAGACTGTGTCCTTGACAAAGTATTTCCGGTGGCCACAGAGCAGGACAGGAAAAAGTTCAGGTACTTTCTTTTTTGTAAGCAAATGCTGTTTACCTTGTTCTTTCACCTCCGGGGAAGTTGCATCACAATTCAGTTGAAGCAAAATAAAAGCATGTTTCAGCTATCATGCCTGGGTAGCTTCAAGTGCGTGACATTAATGACCAGTTTCTCTTATTGGGATTGAGGGGCTCTGGAGGGACATGGACCATCTGACACAGAATTATCTTTGAGGCGGTGAAATATTTGAACAGTTATCCGTATTTCCTTACATATGACATAGAATAATATGTTTTATATGAGTGAACAGAATGGATTGAATGGTGATTCCATGTCTGGCTATGTGGGGCTCCTTCTTCAATCAATTTTACTCTAAATGGGAGTTTCAGTATGTATGTCCCTTGGCTTTCCTTCCTTCCTCCCACATCTGGTCAAACACATCAAAGCAGATACAAATGTACACAACACCACAGACTATTATTTTATGTCTTTTAAAATGCATTACTCTAAATATGTTAACTTATTTCTTTGGTGACCGTCCATGAACATCCTTCCAGGACAGTATGCTTGGGTCAAACTTTTCCTTACTGGTTGCAAAATATTTCACAGACCGGATGTCCCACATCTAATTCAACCATTCTTCTATCAGGGGACATTTAGTGTGTTCCCAACCAATATTAAAAAAATCAAGAGACTCCACAAAAATCTGGCAACTGTGAAGGTGCTGGGCCAGTGTTCCTGCCTGGTACCAATCTGCTGGAGCGGACTACCAGCTTTTATCTTCGAAGGGCCATGTACTCTCCATTTTACCACAGTCCTCACCCACCCCTAGTATCTTACTCCCAACCCACTTCATTTAACTTGACTTATTTACATCTTTCCAGGTCCCTTTAGGCATTTGTGTTTGTGATCTCTATTTTAAATGGCTTCTGAGTTAGATTCAAAACAAAGTCTGTTCCCAGTACATTTTTTTTTTTTTTAAAGATTTTATTTATTTGACAGAGAGAAACACAGCCAGAGAGGGAACACAAGCAGGGGGAGTGAGAGAGGGAGAAGCAGGCTTCCCGCTGAGCAGGGAGCCCGATGTGGGGCTCGATCCCGGGTCTCCAGGATCATGACCTGAGCCGAAGGCAGTGGCTTAACCAACTGAGCCACCCAGGCGCCCCTCCCAGTACATTTTCTGAAAGGTAACTTTCCCTCCTAGCTGCCACTGGGAATAGCTCAGCCTGCAAAGCGAAAAAATCTGAGTCAGAGAGACTTAGATCCGAGGACAGACAGAACCCTGATTGAAAGACAGGATTTCTAAAAGTGGTACCATATTCTCTGGGCACACAGCTCACAGTTCCACATGCATGCTTCTAGCCTTCTGCATGCCCTTGCAAAAGTCAGCTCCCCTCTCCAGGCCTCAGCTTCCACATCTGAAAAATGAGTTTTTCAATGTGCCTTCCCCAAGGGAACCTGTGCAGGTCCTGTGAAATGATGTGCACAGAATACTTCGCAGAGTGAGGGGCTCAGAGTAAGTGCTCCATTACAGGAGCAGGTATGATCCTCCCAATGCATCAGACTTGTGATGCCTGGAAATCGGACAAAGAGCTGCTTGAAGGCAGAGCCGTGTGTCGTTCCCTCATGAATCTGGATGCCTAGCAGAACACCTGGCACGCAGCACCAGCCACACCAAATATTTGTGGAACTGTCAGTAGTACAATGAGTAGAATGATCACGTGGAAAATCACTGTTGTTGGCAACTGACCTCTCTCCTTATGCACGTTTACTCTTGAGTCCAGATCACTCCCACAGAACAGAGTGATGGCCAAAGCACTGTGCAAGCATGAGGGGTGCTGGCATTAGCCACCAGAACGGGCGCCAGCTGGGAATATTTGTTCCCCATGCTCTCAGGCGAATCGGGGCCCCTGTGTAAGTCCTGTGGTTGGAATAAATTCTAGACGAACACAGATGCCTAAGGAGAATATGGTACCACTTTTAGAAATCCTGTCTTTCAATTTTGATTCTCTTAAACTGAGTCTGAAGCTAAAGCCTGGGATTTTTAACAAGACTCCTCTAATATACTAATTATAATAAACCTACTAATACTATAGTTATATGATATTAAAATTAAGACAAAAGTGGTAATTGCTAATACTGATGAACACTCACATAGATGCCAGCTACTTTGCCAAATGCTGTACAAAAGTCATCACTTTAATCCTTTCGGCAATCCCCTGAGGCAGGTTCTGTTATAACCCCCATTTTAAAGACAAGTAAACTGATGTGCAGAAAGTAAAGTAACTTGCCTGAGGACACACAGCAGGTAGGAGAGCCACCTAGGATTCCAACCCCCTCACTTTGGAACCCCCACCATTAACTCTAAATGATGCTAAGATGCTGTATGTTTTCCACATGAGAGAAAATAGAGGATAGATCCTAGAAGCAAACTCCTCCTTCTCATCGCAAGATTGCTCCGAAGAGACCAGTCTTGTCCCATCCCTGCCCCTATCTCCCTGTCTTTTCACAGCCATCTGTTTTTCATGAAGACCTCCACGGGCTTCCAGGATGGACACATCTGGTATTCCATATTCAGCTGCGCAGCTCGGAGCACCTTCACCCGTGTTCAGAGGGTGTCCTGCTGCTTCTCCCTGCTCCTCTGCACCATGCTGACCAGCATCATGTTCTGGGGTGTTCCCAAGGACCCCGCTGAGCAAAAGATGGACTTGGGTAACTCTCAATGTCATGACAGAGCTAGTGGCCAGCGGGTGCTACACCATTCCAGAGGTCCCAAGACCACCTTCAGATTCAAGAATTCTCTAGAACTACTCACAGAAGTCAGAAATACCTTTACACTCATTACAGAGTAAGGACACAATTAAAATTGGGAAAAGAAAGAGGCACATGGGGCAGGGTCCAGGGGAGACCAGTGTAGACCTTCCAGTTGTGTTCTCCCAGGGAAGCTGTGACAATGGTCTCTCCTCCCAAGAATGATGTATGAGAACACATGCGGACTACTGCCAACAGGGACACTCCCTAGGCCCTGGTGTCCAGAGTTCTTATTGGGGCTTGCTCACATAGACATGGCTGAGCCCCACATGGCTGACGTTAACCTGCAGCCCCTCGAGAGGCTGAGGTGATCCTGTGTGGCCAAGGCCCACACCATCGATCACTGTTAACATAGACTATACAGCGTGGTCCAAGACCTTATGTAAACAAAGTTGTATTTACCAGATAGAACATCCCAAAAGCTTAGAGGTCATCTCCCAGGAGCCACTCAAGCCCCAGGCCTCTCTTTGGGCAGGTTAATCCCTACTACACAGCCACCTTCTGGAAGAGGTAGAGAAGAGCCTCCCATTAACCCTTTCCCTCCTCTGTCCTAGGTAAAATTGAATTCACTTGGCAAGAAGTGATGATTGGACTGGAAAGCTCTCTCCTCATGTTCCCCATCAATCTCCTGATTGTTCAGATCTTTCGAAACACCCGTCCTCGGGTCACTAAGGAGCAGAACACTGGGAAATGGGACAGGGGCTCCCCTAGCCTGGCCTCTTCACTACAGTCCATGGAGGATGGCCTTCTGACACTTGAAGTGGTGACCAAAGTATGTCTTCAATGGTGGCGGTGTGGGGGTGCTCTGGCCTGGATACATATGGTGGAGGGAGTACTGGGGCTTGAGGAGTGGCAACATCATAATGTCTGACAGCATCAGCTACTAAGATTTATCAGCAACACACATGTGTGGACACATGTGCATACACTGTGCGAGTGCATGTGTATACATGCACACACCTATAGACAGGTGCACATGCATGTGCACATACATATACATAGGCATACATGGACTCACATACATATGCTTTTGCACACCTCTACATGTACACACATACATATGCACACACACCTACCATATACACACATATGCACACATGAACATCTATTTACACCTAAGTATACACACACACACACACTTTTGCAGGTACCCAGTGTGTACACCATATCACACCTTTATCATAGATCACAGCTGGAAACCCAGAGAAGAGACTCCCTCTGCATTCATGTACTCAATAAACATTTACTGAGCACCTACTACATGACACGCTTTGAGAAATTCAGCCTGGAATGCGTCAGTTCAAGTCCTAGAAAAGGAATTTTATAGGTGACAAAATGGAAGCTCAGGGAGATCCAACATCAAATCTTAGTGGGTAGAGCTGGGATTCAAACCCCGACTGCCAAGCCCTGGGGTGAATGCTCTTAACCATGATGCTATCTCCCCACACCTTTGCTCACATTCCCCTTACCCAACCTGGGCTAACTTGCAGGATATGTGGAGACTCGTCAACTCCCTGTTTAAAGCTTTGAAGGTGCCCACGCCTGCCTCCGGCTGGGACTCAGCAACACTGATGGACATCAATCAACTGCTGGCCATGGTGCAGGAGGTCATCTGTCTGCAGAACATGGCAGGGCCGGAGTTCTGGGAGGAAGCCAAACAGAGAGAGGACCCCTTAATGCTCCCTCTTAGGTCTCTACAAGGGAAAGGTAAGTTCTGTGTTTCTGAGCCGAGAAAGGGGGCATGTCTGGACCAGGTGGAGACAGGACTTAGGGCCGGATCTATATCACTAGAGAGTGAAGAAGTCCTACGGGGTCTCCCTCACCGACCTCCACTGTAACCACGTGCTGTCACCTCCCCACTCTCCTCAGAACACCAAGCTAAAGACTTTCCTGCGTCTTGTCCTTCCATGTAGAATGTTCTTTCTCTTCTCCTTTCTTAGCTAATACCTAGTCAGGTTTGAGTCTTGTTTTAAGCACTCCTTCCTCAGGGGAGCAACCCCATCTGCCAGGCCACAACAGGGTCTCTGGCCACATACTCTTCAGCCCCTAAGCATCCCTCGCATTGCTTTTATGCTGCCCTGCCAAATCATGACTCGTGGGAAGATCTGTTTAAAGTCTGCAGCCAACTTTGCTGGACCCTGAGCTCTGTGAGGTCAGAGCCATCTGACTGTCCTGTCTCCATCGTTTCCCTAGTGCATGGCACCATGCTACACATAGAAAGCATGCAACAAATATGCATGAGATGATGTCAGCATAAGAGATCATTATGGAAAGCACAAAGCAAAAAGGCATGCACTGGCCAGCTTGGTAACTCTGGATACTGGCTCTACCATTAATGGGCTGTGTGACCTTGGACAGGTTACTTCAGTCCTCCATGCCTCAGTTTCTCTTTCTGGAAAGCATTGGGGGATGCAATGTCAGACCAGATCCCGCTTCCAAATGTGAGGGCCAGGACACACGATGATCAACAGGAGAGTAAAACACATTAAAGATCACACTGAGTCGTAGAGTGAAAAAGTCACTCGCCCATTCTCTTCCAGTCTTTCTAGGAGCAAATCTCAGTTTGGTACAAGTGTGTCTTTAACACTCTTTTAACACTTACTCTGTTTGGCAGAGAGATAGTCAGTCTCAAACTTGGAGCTTTGTGAAACACTATTCAGCTAGAATTTAGTGCCATAATTTCATTTTTATTGAGTTTTATATATGACACATTACTCTGGCTTGGACTACTCTCTCTGACTCTCCTCCTGCCCCTTTCCTGTCCATCTTCCACCCACATCAATGACACCAGTGTTCAGACCAGCCTGTCTGAGAACCGCCCAGAGTGCAGTTCTGTATCTGTGCCATCCAGTATGACAGCCATTGGCCCCATGAAGCTCCTGAGCACTCGAAATGCAGCTGGTGTGATCAAAAAATGGCATTTCTCATCTTAATTTCAATTAATTAATGGGACCAGTGGCTGCCATAATTGCTAGTGTGGGTTAAGAATGCTGCCATTCCTTATACACCAGGCCGATCACTGTCTAAACCTTGTTTAGAATACAAATGTGGGGTCTATGGAATGGGCAATTTGAATTCATGAACACTTGGCTGCACCTCTGATACACTGAATTACATTTCCGACGCTGAGGCCAGAAATCTGCAGTTTTAATCAGCCACTCAGGTGACTTTCAAGCACACTGAATGTTGAGAGTCAGTGCCCTCAAGACAAGATCCTACATCCTTATTGGCCAGGCTCATGCTGACCCCATGGTCAGCCCCACCTTGAGACCCATGCTCCAGCCACCCCAGAGGATTTGTCCCAGAGAGTTGGGCTTGGGCTGCATATGACGGCCATCTTGCAGGAGCTCTGTTGATTCCTACATTGGACACCTGACCTTGAGTTTGGGGGCTTTGGTGCTCATAGCAGAGGCCTTAGAACATGGACTCTCGAGTCAGCCAGGTCCTGGGGCTCTTCCAGCTGCAACAGTAGCTGTGCAACTTTGGACAAGTTGCTCAACCCATGACTTAACTTCCTCCTCTGTAAAATGGGAGTATTGATCCACTTTGCCTCTTGCTCATTCAGAGGACATGAAACCTTAGACCCAGCCTGATGCAAAGCAGGTGTTCAGTAAGTGGTGTTAAGATTGATCGGGAGTCATCTTCCGAAACATTGCCAGAGGGCTTGCAACAAGAAGGCTGTTGATGTCAGATCTGCAGCTGTGGCCTCAGCAAGGAGGATGAGGGAGGAGGCCTGAGTCAAAGGGAGGCAGAGCTGATGTTGTCCCAGACCTTCACCATCACCTAGTCAGGACCCCACTGTACCCTTCTCCACATAGCTGGTTACCTTCCCACTCATTTACTTCTCACTGGTGACTGCGGAGGGGTTTTGGGAGGGGGGCGCTCTCTCCTGCTACCTCCCATATCTGAAGTTCCTCTTGCAAACACTGGTCCAACCAACCTGGACCCTTACTGCTCCAGAAGATGCCCTGGGGCCCCAGCCTCCCAGCACAGGACCACAGTCCTAGGCCTGGTTCTGCCTGGAGAAGCCAAGCCCAAGCTTTTCTTAGAAGGCATGGGGAATAGTGGAAATGTTAGGTTTGTTTTATTCTGGCAATGAGTAATTTAAAACAAAAAAAACACACCTTTATTTGTTTTAAAACTTTTTAGGAAGCTAAAATTTGAGCAAACCAACTGTACAAAAACACTCATGAGAGAATCGGGGAAAAACTTGACCGCTGACAGGGTGCTTCACGCTATTAAGACATTGTCATTACTCATTTTAAAGGTTGATAATGACATCAGGGTTTTATTTTTAAAAAGGGTCTCTATCTTCTCTAGAAGCATATTAAAATTAAAATATTTCGTGACATGACCTGGGCCTTAGAATTTGCTTCAATCATCCACATGGAGAGAGCAGGCTGGCTGCCAGGGAAACACGACTGGCCATGAGTTGCTGACTTTGAGTAGTGAGTGTGTGTGCAGGTTCATCTCTTTACTTTTTTATTTTTTATTATTTTATTTTTTTTTTTAAAGATTGTATTTATTTATTTGACAGAGAGAAACACAGCCAGAGAGGGAACATAAGCAGGGGGAGTGAGAGAGGGAGAAGCAGGCTTCCCGCCGAGCAGGGAGCCCAATGTGGGACTCGATCCTGGATCTCCGAGATCATGACCTGAGCTGAAGGCAGTCGCTTAACCAACTGAGCCACCCAGGCGCCCCTCTCTTTACTTTTTTAAGTTCAACATTTTTCTTTTTTTTTTTCCAACATTTTTCATAATAAAAATATGTTGAAAGCAAAAGATTAAGACTAACACTTTCTTTGGCACCAGGCAAATCTTGTATATATTACTTGCTGGCATGCCTGGGTAGCTCAGAAGGTTAAGTGTCTGCCTTCAGCTCGGGTCACGATCCCTGGGATCGAGTCCCACATTGGGCTCCTTGCTCAGCAGGGAGCCTGTTTCTCCTGCCTGCCACTCTCCATTTGTGCTCTCTCTCTTTCTGACAAATTAAATATATATATATTTAAAATAATATTTGCTGGGGCGCCTGGGTGGCTCAATGGGTTAAGCCTCTGCCTTCGGCTTGGGTCATGATCTCAGGGTCCTGGGATAGAGCCCCACATCAGGCTCTCTTGCTCAGCAGGGAGCTTGCTTCCCTCTCTCTGCCTACCTCTCTGCCTACCTGTGATCTCTGTCAAATAAATAGATAAAATCTTTAAAAAATAATATACTATTTGCTGATGAGATAATACAATATGTAGGATTTGCTTTAAGGTATTCCAGAATAAGAAGAAGGTGGGGGGTGGGGGCAGAGATGAAACAACATTGGCCAAAAGTTGGTGTTTGTGGCAGCAGCACTTAACCTGTTCTCTTCTGTCAATGTGTAAGAAAATTTTGAGAGTGTCCTTGATAAAAGGTAAAAGTGGAACACATGAATCCTAACTAGCCATAGGAGCCTATTACCTTTCCCCATCTTTCTGAGCCTAGATCTCTCATGGCATGGAACATAGTAAGTGTTCAATACAAGAAAGCTCTTACTAACATTGTCTTTATGAAAGGCAGTCTGCTCTGACATTCGGCACCAGCTGATGCTCTCTGTCCCTTGTCCTCCAGAACAAATGCGATGCCTGATGCCAGAGGTGGGCCCAAGTGACCCTCAGAAGGAAAACACCTACAAGCAGTGTCTCTACCTTCAGCTAGAGCACATGGAGCAAGAGCTTCAGCTGGTGAGGCCCCAGGGCTTCCCCCAGAGCCAGAGCCACGCCCGGGCCCTCGGCCAGCTGCAGGTGCTGAAGGGCTGCCTGGGGGCACAGCTGGGCACCCCACTCCCGGCATACGCCAGGTAATCTCCTCCCCTGGGTGCTGAGTGGGCACCTGCCCCCTAGTGGGGGGCCCACAGAGAGAGCATACCCCAGGCCACCTGAGAAGGATGTTCACCTGGATCACACGTATAATATGAATAATACATTTCCTCAATTCTAAAGATCCTTTTAATTGCGAGATACGCCAGCAATTTACAGGAAATTTTCCCTGAGGAAAAATAAACAAAACACCAAGTTATTAAATGCGCCCTTTGAGGTGGATACCAGATACAGAGGTGGCTACGAGATGCCAGATAGAATATAGGTATGGGTACGAGTTACAGGGTCTGAGAGGTCAAGGAGCCTGGCCACAGTCACATGGCTGGTGGGGGTGAAGTGGGATTTGAACCTGAGCCTGGTGGGTGCCACTCTGATCACACCCACCCTGCATTTCAGCTTCCTGATGGCAAGAAAGCATCCTCGCGGCCTGCCCTGGTGGTTCGTCCTCGTGGGCTGGCTCCTGGTGGCGGCCACCAGCGGCGTGGCGGCCTTCTTCACCATGCTCTATGGCCTGCACTATGGGCGGGCCAGCTCCCTGAAGTGGCTCATCTCCATGGCTGTCTCCTTCGTGGAGAGTGTGTTTGTCACCCAGCCCCTGAAGGTCAGACTGCCCTGGACCCCTCTGCCCACACTTTCCCTCCTGCCAGCTGCCCGGTCCTTAGGCTCAGCCGTTCTTTGTCTATTCATTACAAACCTACACAGCACCTTATCGGCGACGTGGTGCTAGTGCTAGGTGGGGAACTTTAATGAACTTAATCACTATGATAATCCAAGTTCCGGGACAGGGGCTCTGGGACAGAGACTCTAGGCCAGGTCGAGTGCTTACCAAGATGTGTTAAGTCAGCATGAGAGTCACCCTCAGGAGGGTCCTTGCCTCCGTTCTATAAATAACAACCTGAGGTTGGGAAGGTAAGGTCCCTAACGTTTTGCCCTAGGTCACACGTATAAATTTGAATAATACTATATTTCTCTAATTCTAAAGATCCTTTTAATTGCGAGATAGATCAGCAATTTAGAAGAACTTTACTTTCAGAAAAACAACAACAAAAAAACCCCACCAAGTCCTTAAACCTGTGCATCATTTGGAAGATGCATTCCTATTTCTGAAATGTAAAGTTACTGTCAGAGTTGGAGAAATACCAAGGCCCAGCATGGAGCTTGGAGCTACAGCTCTCCCTGGAAGGAGTCAGGTGGTAGGACTATACTGTGAGTGTTGGGGGGGGGGGGCTGCAAAAAGGAAGGGACATTTACAGGGAAATGTGAGACTCTCCTGTGAGACTCTCCGAATCCCTAACCACCATTTTATCTGATAGTTTGCAGTTCTGTCCTGAATAGCTTTTATGAGAAGGCTTAAACAACTCCTGACATCTCCTCCAATCTAGTCTGAGAATAGTAAGAACAGAGCCCAGAATTCTAAGCTTGTGCACTGTAGGCACAGAGGTGAAGGCATGGATGGAATGAATTACTACAGGAAGAAAGGCGGAGGGATGGAGGTAGGGAAGGAGGAGGAAAATGCAGTTCAGTAGTGGAGGTCATCTGAGAGATAAGAAGGAGTTCTAGCAGCGGGGGAGCACAAGTGAGAAAGCTCTGGTATGAGAAGCAGGGGGAGCTCAGGATTCACAATCTCGGCTTGGCGGCCAGGTGCCCGGGCCTTCTCCCTTCACAGCCACATCCCTTCTTGGCACAGGATGGACTGGTTCCCACCTGTCATCCTCAGAGCATGGCTTCTGTGCCCAGCACACAGATGTGGCCTTGATCCTGACCCCTCTCTGATAACCAGTTGATAGTTTCCAACCCAGGCCTGGGGTTCACAGTGGGTGTTTTTCAGGTGCTGGGCTTTGCTGCCTTCTTTGCACTGGTCTTGAAGAGAGTAGAGGATGAGGAGGACCCTGTGGCCTCCCTCCCAGGACGTCTGTCTGGCCCAGGTAATGGTGCATAGGCAGAGGCAGGGGCCTGGAACCCCATGAAGCTGGGACAACCCTTCAGAGCCCAGCTGCTGAATTCCCTGTCCCATCATTCCTTCACCCCAATTGGGGAAACACCCCAAACCACCCAAAACTCTCTAGAACAAACTGGTTCCTTCTCTACCCCTGCCTTTCTCTCTGGCATCAGAGCACAACCCCTTGGCCAGAAAAGGCCCCTTGGGTGCTGTACTTTGACAGCAGTCATTCTCTGTGTAATCCCAAACAAGCAGCTTTCTCATCCTAGGCTGAGGGCCCTGGCTTTTGGAATGAAAACCAAAACATAACATGCTTACAAGGTGGGCTGCAGAGAGTTCCAGGACAAGGGTCTGCAAATGAGGCCAAATCTAGCCCATTGCTTGTTTTTGTAAATGAAGTTTTATTAAAATAGAGACATGCTGATCCCTCTTGGAGGAGGCCAATGAGCAGTCCCCTGCCCCCAGCCTAGTTTCTCACTTCCCAGCCTAGACCCTGGAGAATACCTACAATAAGATAATCACAAAATAAACAAGCAAACAGAATAGTCTAGGCAGAGATTTTGACATTTGGGGAAAATAAAATGGGAACAAATAAACAAAAGTTATACTATATTATTGTACTGACATTACTATATAGTGTGGTTTCCTTTCCCATGGGCCAGTATTCTTCTGCTCTAGGAGAGGGTTTGGGTTTGTTTTTGTTTTGGCTTTGCAGCTCCAAAAGGTCATTAAAATCTTCCCAAGACAAAAGAGTAATTTTGTGCAAAGAGACGCCAGCTTCCAGAACAATTAAATATTCATTCAGTCATTCTTTTGGCAGCCTCTCAGGGAGTACTTGCTGTGTGCCAGGCAGTTTGATGGCTTAGGAACATGATTTACACAAAATCCACTCATTGTGAGTGGGTAATTCACTGATTTTAGTAAATTTCTAGAGTTGTGCAGCCATCCTCTTAATTCGCTATCCTCAAAGGTTCCCTCCTGACCATTAGATGCCAGTCCCTGTTCTCACCCCCCGCAATGCAACGCTGGATGGAGCAGGTTGCCCTTGAAAAGCACAGCCCACAGGAGAGACACATTAAGCAAGTAAGCAACACAAGGGCAAAATGTGAGGAGAACTCAGGGAGCAAACAGGAGAGTGCAGGCCTCTCTGCTGAGGTAGTGCCTACATTGGCTCCTGAAGCCTGGCAAAGGGTGGGAATGCACACTGGGCCCTTGCAAAGGCCCTGAGGTTGGACAGAGCTTGTCATTTTACAGTGATTATGGACAGTGTGGCCTAAGCCTGGGGAATTAGGAGGAGAATGGCTCAAAATGAGAACAGAGAGGTGGGTGGGAGCAGAGCCTTGTAGGACCCGGGTCAGTGCTGGGGTTCTGGAATGCAACATAGAAGAGAGGCATGATCTATCTTGTGATTTGAGAAAGATTCCTGTGGCTGCTCTTAGGAAACCAAAAGTATTGGGTCAAAAGTACGAGTGGGGAAAAGACTATTGGAATGGTCCAGACAAGAAGTGGCATGTCTTGGCAGTGGGGGTGGAAAGAAAGGCATGGATTCAAAAGACAGCTGGGACAATACAACCCGATCAGAATGGCTAAAGTAAAAAGCGGTGAGAATACCAATGCTGACAAGGATGCAGAAAAACTGGAGCATTCACACGCTGCTGGTGCGAACGTAAAATGGTGCAGTCACTCTGGAAAAGTTTGGCAGTTTCTTTCAAAACTAAAAATGGACTCACCATATGCTGCAGCAATTGTATTCTTGGGGATTTATCTCAGAGACATGAAGACTTATTTCTATGCAACAACTGTACATACATGTTCAGAGCACGTTCATTTAAAATAGCCAATGGCCGCTCCTAGGAATCTACAAGAGAAAAATGAACATATGTGTCTATACAAACACCTGTATGTGAATGTTCACAGCAGCATTATTCCTAACAGTCAACACCAGTAACAATCTAGATGTAAATGCATAAACAGACAGGAGTATCTCTATACCAAAAAAGGAACTAAATACTAATTACACAACATGGATGGACTCCAAACCATTATGCTAAGTGAAAGAAACCAGACACAAGAAACGATGCACTGTAGGATTCTGTTTATATGTAATATCCAGAAAAAAAAATCTACAGAGACAGAAAGCAGATTAACAAAGCTGAGGGTGGGATAGACTGGGAGTGGGGACTGACTTCATAGGGACATGAGAGAACTTTCTGGATTGATGAAAATGTTCTAAAACTGAGTTGTGGTGATGGCCACACAACTCTATAAATGTACTAAAATCATTGTATTATAGACTTCCAATGGGAAAATTTATGAAAATTACAGCTCAATAAAGTGACTTGAAGAAGAAGATATGTAGACATGACAGGACTTATATTAGTGACTCTCCTTCCATCTGTTACAGTTTCAGGAACACTGGGATTTGTCTCAGGGTCCAGGAGCACGGGGAAGGGGTGGGGGGGGGCGCTGTGCTTTCAGTAGGAGAATCCTCCAGCTGGAGTAGGGGCAGAATTTTGAGCATAGGGATGGCAGAGGCCAGGGCACGGAGGGCAGCATTGGGAAATGGCTCCTGAGGAGGAGGAATGGTGAATCCTGTTGTCCTGGTGAGAGAAGAGGCTTCTGGCTGCAAAAGTTGAGGCTAGTTCCACTGCCTTTTTGGGGAGACTGTCCTCGTGTCCTTGCTTTCACAGGCCCCTCTTCCTTGTTCCGAGCACGGAGATGCAGCAGAAAGGACATTTACCAGCCGCCTTTGGCCACTGACATCGAGAAGATAAAAACCACCCATCTCAAGGAACAGAAAGCATTTGCCTTCATCAGAGAAATCTTGGGTAGGCAACGAAGGTCACCCACAAGCAATCTCCCCACTCACTGGTTGTCAGCGCAGACTTGAACTGACAATGGTATAATCTTTTGCAGACCCACAATACCTCTGGGCCTGTTTTCCTAAATACCAACTCACCCCAGCTCCTCCCCTACATTTAAAATCTCTTGGTGGCCCCACATAGAACTTTTAGGAATAAATCCAAACTCCCTATTGTGGCTCTGTCCACCCTGGTTCACTTCTTGTAGCCCTTGTGCCCTAAGCTCTGGTCACACCATGTTCTGCTGCTCTTGGGACTCCTTCCCTCTCTGGACCCCAAGGCTTTGCCAAGGCTAATCTAATCTGCTTGAATTGTGCCTCCCCTCCTCCCCATCTTTTCTTTTGGCTAATTCCTTATTCTTTTTTTTTTTTTTTAAAGATTTTATTTATTTGATAGACAGAAACACAGCCAGAGAGGGAACACAAGCATGGGGAGTGAGAGGGGGAGACGCAGGCTTCCCGCCGAGCAGGGAGCCCGATGTGGGGCTCGATCCCGGGGCTCCAGTATCATGACCTGAGCTGAAGGCAGTCGCTTAACCAACTGAGCCACCCAGGTGCCCCTAATTCCTTATTCTTTAATTCTCAGCCCAAAGACTGTGTCTTCAGAAAGCCTCCCCAAGCCTGCTCACCAGGAGCTTTCAAACATCACTGTGTATCTTAGTCTGGGTTCTCCCCTAAGCATATTGACCTACAAGTAGTTGCTTTGGGAGGTGATCCTGGGAAACACTGGTAGAGGAAAGGAAAGTACAGAAGAGAAGGGAGGTGAAAGAAGGTGTGATGATGAGTGGGTTCCACGAGAGAACTAGAGCTCAGTCCTGATGGGGACTTCTGTGGGGGCACATTGTACACACCTCCAGACTGTCACTCAGAGGTCATTGGTGATGGCTGCTCTTGGGGGGGACATGGACCCAGCAGCATTTCGACCCTGCCTTCCCAATGGCTGAGCACGTGCAGCCAAACACATGCAGAGAGCAGGGAGCTTACATAGGAGCAGCAGCATGTTACAGAATGGAGAGAGCCCAGAGGTGTGGGTAGAGCCCAAATTCATCACAGGGAGGGGTTGCTAGGAAGCATATTTCTAGGCCCTGGACCCAGAGATTCTGAGTAAGGCTCTGCATCCCCCACACTCTGATGGCTGGCCTCTAAACTAAATCTTTGTATGTAAGAGGCCCTGACATCACACTCACCTGTCTACAGGTGAGCTCCACGAGGGCAGGGAACACAACTGTCATTTTCATTGCTCTATCCTCAGCGTTGCAACGTGGCAGAGCCCATTTTTAGAAGATTTGATTTTATATTATATTTTATTTTTTTATATTTCATTTCATTTTATGACAGAGAGAAACACAGCTAGAGAGGGAACACAAGCAGGGGGAGTGAGAGGGGGAGATGCAGGTTTCCCACCCAGCAGGGAGCCTGATGCGGGGCTCGATCCCAGGACTCAGGAATCATGATCTGAGCCGAAGACAGATGCTTAATGACTGAGCCACCCATGTGCCCCAAAGATTCTTTTTAAGAAATGTTTATATAGCATGAACTCTGGGCAGGCCCTATTTTTAAGTGCTTAATAAATATTAATTTGTTGACTCCCTCATTACAACCCTATGAAACAGAATTATTATCCCCTTTTCCCATATGAGGAATGTAAAACGGAGGGCTTAAGTCACTTGTAAAGGGCACACGGATGGGAAGTGGCAGAGCCAGGATCTGAACCCAGGCAAGGAGTGCATGATCTGTGGACTTAACTCCTTCCCACTGTCTAACGATGGGTTCCATTGTCACTAGAGGGGCAAGACAAGCGGGTCTATAAGACCTCAACTATTCTGAGCTGTATGCCATTCCACTTCCTGCTTTGGGCTTGGTGGGATTTGGGGATCTGTGTGACCAGGGCTATGCCTCTATTTTCAGTATTCCTGGGCTTCCTGTGGATGCTGCTGCTGGTCGCCTACGGGCAGAGGGACCCCAGCGCCTACCACTTCAACAGACACCTTGAGCACAGCTTCACCCAAGGCTTTTCAGCTGTGTTAAGTTTCAGGGAGTTCTTCATGTGGGCCAACACCACTCTCGTGAGCAACCTATACAGTCATTACCCAGGTACTCTCCCCTCACCCCAGGAAATGTGTCAGCCTCCTTGTGCAGCCTGCTTTCTAGGAATAGGAGTGGGTCACTGTCACCATCACCCACACAGAGAACCAATAACCACAGAGTCATGAGCTTTGAAAGACAGACCCTCAGAAGGCTGTGTGTGCACAAGAGAGAGGCCCAAAACCTCCCCTGATGCAGAGTGGAGGACTTTCTAAATGAGAGATAACTGAGCATGAATCGGCTAGGCAGAAACAGTATACCAGGCACAAGGGACAACAGGGGAAAAGCTGAAGTACCACAGCGCGTTTCTGGAATTACAGAGCACTGAGTGTGGCTGCAGTGTAAGGTATGAGGTGAGGAGCAGTAAAAAGTGAAGCAAAAAAGAAACAGGGGCAGGATCGTGAAGAATCTATTTTATGCTTAAGGAAAATTTGCATTTGAGAAACAGGGGCGGGATCGTGAAGAATCTATTTTATGCTTAAGGAAAATTTGCATTTGAGAAGGATCATTCTGGAATCATGTGGACATTGGAAGAGAGTGTAGTTAGGATGTTGGGAAGAAATGATGGGGCTGATGCAGGGATGAGAGGAAGGGGTGAAGAGAGAGATGAGCATGGGTGAAGACAACAGTGAAGAGGTAGAGTTGATGAGCCTTGTTGACCATTAGGATGTGGGCATTGAGAGAAAAGGCACAAGGGGTCTCCAAGTTGATGACTAGGTGGTGGGGGTGCCATTCCTTAAGTGAAGTTGTGCAGGAAGTAGACCACACCTAAACTGGGAAGATGGTGATGAGTCAAGAACTACTTACTCCTGACTGTCTTTATACTGGGTACACTGAAGTTCATGTTAGCCTCCAGGCCAGGATGCACTAAAACAATTTTAATGGCTAGGCTGACCCACCTGTTTTCATCTCCAGGCTTTATCACTGATGGGAACTCTAAGCTGGTTGGCAGTGCACAGATTCGCCAAGTGAGGGTCCGGGAAAGCTCTTGTCCTATTGCCCCACAGCTGCAGGCTTCTTTTGATGGATGCCACGCACCATATTCCCTGGATATTGAAGACCTGTCTGACTATGGGGAAGGCTGGAATGCCTCCATACCCAATAACAGCAGTGGCTTTTCCCAGGCTTGGCAGTACCAGAGCCAGAGCCAACGTCGAGGGTATCCCATCTGGGGCAAACTCACTGTGTACCGGGGAGGAGGTTACGTGGTCCCTTTGGGGACTGATCGTAAAAGTGCATCAAGGTAAGACTCACTTGACTCATGTATGGCCAAGGAAAGCCATTTGCTAAGGTCTAGGTATTATTAACAGGTGCAGCAAAGCTCATTCATGTCATCGTAGGGAGGGACTGGGGGACTTGGAAGTATTCAGATTGTATTTCCAGGTCCCTGGGAACTGCAATCTCAGAGCCCCTCTCCAGCACTCTCATCCTGGTGGGCTGAGTCTGGTGGCCTCTGCTAGAGCCAGTATAGGAATGGGGAACTCTACCACACAAAGCCGTCTAGGTAGGAAGTGGCTAAGGCTCTTAACCTTAGCCAAGAATCACGCTTTTATGTGCAGTGAGTTACAGCACCAAGGAAGAACACTGAGTTTGGAGCATTCACTATTTCTACAGTGATAGAAGCAAGCCTGCTTTTTATCTGAAGGATGTCACCTTATCCCTCGAGGTTGCTCACTACAAACAAAGGCTTAAGAAATGATTTGGGTAAAGCTCAATCAGGACCTTGCATTCCTGGAATACCCAACATGATTGTGCATGGACATCCAGAACTTCTGAAGACTGCCTCTCCCAGCACACTCCAGAGTTAGAGAGCCCCCAAGAAAGAAACCATGGCACTGCTCCTGTTAGCTGTGTGGCCCCAGGCAAGTTAGTGAACCCATGTGCACCTCAGTCTTCTCGAGGGACACAGGGAACAAACCCTCCTAATGAGAACAACTGGCAGGGGTCCCCTGGGGTTCAGGACAGGAATTGTTTTAGCATAAGAGGTATTTTCCTGCCATCTGCAACAACTGATATTCTCTCTTTTATACACCAAGCAGGACACAGACCCAGTGAGCACAGGGCGTATTTTAAAACAAGCCCATCACTATTGCTGCCAGTAATAACAGCTGTCACTATTACACACAGACACACAGCACACTATTGTATTTTCTCTTCACAATGTTCCCGAAGCACTGGTGTTAACAGCATTGTAGATGAGGAAACTGGGTCTGCCTGCCTAAGCCCCTGATTTTCTATGTGGTTCCTCTTACATAGTGGTCCTCAAACTTTAAAAAGTGTCATGCTCCCCTGGAAGCCTCATCAAAACACAGATCCCCAGAGGAATCTTTGTTTTAAGAATCAAATCAAATCAAATCAAACAAAGGAATCAAATCTTTGTTTTGAGAAATCAAGTGGGGACTGGGGACTGAGAATATGCATCTCTACTGAGTTTCCCAATGTTGCGGATGCTGGCAGTATGGGGACCACACTTAGAGGACATTTTCTCTAACACCCAGGAGACTATGAGTGCCAAGACACTGCACCATTGGTGGGAAACTGTGATCACTCCCAGGAACAGCCCCAAGGCTCTATGGCCCCAGGCAGGGAGCAGAGCTAGAGAGAGAAATTTCTACAGGAAGCCCTGGCCTCCTTCCTGGGCAGAGGGGCAGGGAGCCATGTAGCTGGAGATGTCCCTAAATAGCTCTCTTCCTACAGAATTCTCCAGTACCTCTTTGACAACACCTGGCTGGACAGACTGACCAGAGCTGTTTTTGTGGAGTTCACAGTCTACAATGCCAACATCAACCTGTTCTGCATCATCACTCTGACCCTGGAGACGAGCGCCCTAGGTGGGCAGCCTCGCCTATGACCCTGTCTACAGTGTTCTGGAAGACAGACACCCCTCCCTCTGGGCCAGGGTGCCTGACCAGGCTGGGCCTTGCTGCCCCAGAGCCAGAGTTCTGAGGCCAATGGTTGTTTGGGAGATTGGGGGGTGGGTCTTAGTTCTCCCTGGGCACCCAAAGGCCAGGTTCCAGGGCTGCTCTAGCCTTATTCCTAGTTGCCTCCACTTCTCTCTAGCCTGTCTCCCAAGATACCCTGAGGGAGCCCAGCTGGAGTCTGAAGATAGCTCATCATCTTCAGCTTCCTGCTCTGGGGAAGACAGGCTGGGGGGCTGGCAGTGAAGGGCTGGAGAAGGGGTGACATAGTAACAGATAATGTCACCTAAAACAACACTTGTACCTCAACCAACAGGACAAAGTACAAATTTACGTTATTTTCTAATGCACACATGTACAAATATACATAACTGAGACAAAAGCTTCAAAAATATTTGCTTTCACTACATGCAATATACTCTATTATTTTGTGTTCTGTTTCATTTCTTTCTCCCCATTTCCCACCTGTCACCTCTTTTAAAGCTATCAAAATCTATTGAAAACACTGACCCAGGGGTGCCTGGGTGGCTCAGTCAGTTGCACATCTGCCTCTGGCTCAGGTCATGATTCCAGGGTCCTAGGATTGAGCCCACATCAGGCTCCTGCTCGGTGGGAAGCCTGCTTCTCACTCTCCCACTCCCCCTTGCTTGTGTTCCCTCTCTAGATGTGTTTCTGCCAAATGAATAAATAAAATCATAAAAAAATAAAAGCAACACTGACCCAAAGCTTCCTCAGCTAATTACCAATTTTCCAAAAACTCAACCACCTCTCCTTTAAAAATTAAGCCGTTTTTAGTATCAAATTTTATTTTTAAAAAGATGTTATTTATTTATTTGACACAGAGAGAGAGAGAGACAGAACAAGCAGGGGAAGCAGCAGGCAGAGGGAAAAGGAAAAGGAGACTCCCTGCTAATTGGGGAGCTCGATGTGGGACTTGATACCAGGACCCTGAGATCATGACCTGAGCCAAAGGCAGCCGCCCAACCGAGTGAGCTACCCAGGTGCCCTCAAATTACATTTTTTTTTTAAAGATTTTATTTATTTGACAGAGAGAAACACAGCCAGAGAGGGAACACAAGCAAGGGGAGTGAGAGAGGGAGAAGCAGGCTTTCCGCAGAGCAGGGAGCCCGATGTGGGACTCGATCCCGGGTCTCCAGGATCATGACCTGAGCCGAAGGCAGTCGCTCAACCAACTGAGCCACCCAGGCGCCCCTCAAATTACATTTTTTAATAAAACAAATACATATCTGTAGTTCTTGAAATTTCAGAACTGTGTAAAGTGAAAAGTAAAAGGCTTTCAACTTCTATGATCTCTGGTCATAGAAAAACTAAGTGTTTCTTTCAAATCCTTTTTTGTGAAGGGTGGTATTTGTATCCTTGTGTTCTCCTACTTCTTTTTGCCACCATTAAAGAGCCTATTCCCAAACACATTTGATTAAATTATGTGTTTCTACAAATGAGAAATGAGGAATGGGTTTCAGGTCTGGTTGGTTCAAGCAGTCCACTGATAACAGCAAGGACCAAGGTTGTTTGTGTTTCTCCATTCTGACATTCTCAGGGTTGGCTTTGTCTTTACAGGCAGTAGCCTTATCAGTCAAACTGTTTTTTTTTTTTTAATCATTACAAAATATCATTATAATACTCCCCCACAAAAGACAAGACACACAAATGGATGAAAGGTGATTCAAAAGAAGGCTGAATTTTAGGCATACTGGTCAATAGATGAATTGATCTTCAGTGAATTCTGTTTAGGTGAACCAGCTTTAAGTGAGACAGCCTGGAGTAAATAAGGTTCAGTGGGAGGGTATGCTCTGGCAGGTGACTGAAGGCACGAATGGCTGATACCAGAGGCAGAGGATAGAGAGCGGCTCTTCTAGCGCGGCTTCCTGCATCCCCTCTAATATATCCATTGTCTTTGATATCCACTGTGTATCCAGTCCCTTGGGTCTGTGGGTCTGAAGGACGTATATCTTCTCATCTGCCCTTGCCAGCCCTCAGAAGGGCCTGAGCTTGCATTATGTCACTCATGACTTCCAGTCAGAAGTGTGGCTCCGAGTAGGTGGGTGACCAGGAGTGAACACAACATGTTTTGCTTGCCAGGAACCTTCTTTGCACATGTGAACCTGCAGAGCCTGCGCCTGTACTCCTTCACTGACGGCTGGCACCCCTTCGTGGTAGCAGCAGAGGCCATCTACCTCCTGTTTCTCCTCTACTACATGGTTGTGCAGGTGAGGGGTAGACAGCAGCTCCATGGGATGGAGGCAGCAGCGTGCCTGTCCCCTCTCACGCACCTCCCACAGAATGAGGCCTGATAAAGGGAGAGGGGAGCGTTCTGCTAACCTATTTGCCATGGCACCCTTTTGGTCCTTCTGCAGTCCTGAGGGCTGACCCAGCTCAGGGACCAGCTTTCGGCACCTCTCAGGAACTGAGACTCAGAAGGTGGTCCTTCCTGGTTGGAGAAGGGAGAGGAACAGAGACCTTCCAAAAACGTCAACGGTAGCCAGCGGTTCACCTGTGGTCCCTAGGAATTAGGGGGGGAAAATCCCCTTTGACACCCTTAAATACCACCATGTTGCAAAATGAAGGTACAGATGTTGATAATGATGGCGGTTTGAGAAAGTTGGAAACTCATCCAAAGCTCTGTGTATATACCCCCCCACACACCACCAAAAATGCAAACAGACATCTTGAAAGGGCATCCCCTGCTCAACAGCCACAACAACCAGTTTAAAGTAAGAATGATACTTTGAGTGTTTACCATGTGAAAGACTCTACAAAGAACCTTGAATGGATTTTCTCTTTTAACACCAGGAGAAAGGTTCTATTGGCTCCACTTCAGAGTAGGAAGCTGAAGTCTGGAGACATTAAGGAATTTACCCAAGGCCAAAACTGAATCCAGAGAGTATGATCACTGAACTTGATGCTCAACCCCTCTGTGACACCTCAGACTCATAAACGTGGATCCCACGGGGCTTCTGGGCATCACGAGAGCAAGCCCAACAGGGAACAGTCATCAGACAACAACCTAAGAACATCGAGCCCATCCACCCCCCGCAAGTTCACTCCTCCCCCTCTGGATTGCCCTCACCCTCTGCCTGCAGCTGCCACACAACACTTATCTCCAAAGCCCTTAAATCTTTCTCAAAAATGGCACTTAAGCAGTTCTTAAAATCTTCCCCCCTCTTCATCCCTTTTTACAATGGAGGCAAATCTCAGCCTCTTAGCAGCCAAACACACATCCGTTCTCCATAAGAGCAGGGAGGAGGAGGGAAAGGAACAGACCACAGAAGATTCTCTTTAGTGGGAGGGAAAAATAGGAGGGAGGCCTAGAACTTGCACAGCATAATTCCTTTTTGACATATGACACCTGATGGGGAAAGAGGATTAAAAACAAAGTCTGCTGCCAATCTAGAAAACCTCTCCACAAAGGTAGGAAAAAAAAACAAAACTACTGTAACAAAATTACTCATTTTTTTAGATAAATATATATAACACAAAATTTACCACTTTAAACATCTTTAAATGCAGCTTGGTGGTGCTACATACATTCATGTCGTCATGCAACCATCACTACCATCCATCTCCAGAATCTTTTTCCTCTTCCAAAACTGAAACTGTACCTGTTAAGCAATAACTCTTAACTTCCTCCAAGAAAACAACTTTTCTCATTAAATAAGTATGACACTAGACTGTGATGCACATCCTAGGCAATCCCATAAGATATTTCAAAGACTGAAAGGAGTCTCACCTTTGCATACCGCAGGGCAAATAGGACCCATTACATATTCATCCTTAAGATAAATAGTAATTAATCCTGAAAAGGATTTATGGCATCATCTGTCCCACCAGTCCACCCTAAATTCAGCTGGTAATTGGGGTGGCCACTTGTGTTTTCTAACTGCCTTTATCAAAAGGAAAAATAAATGTACATGTTCACACAGGGAGGTAATTCTGCAATCTGGAGCCAAGTGCCTACCATTTGGCCCCTATCCTCCCAGGGAAACTGCAAGTAAAAGGCACTACCTTCCTTCGTGTTCACACTTCAGAGAGAAAGGTCCTTTAGAAAAACATTCCTTAGGTTAGTTTAACTTTCAGGAAGATTTACATACATCTCAAAGGGGCAGAGAAAGATTTCACTATTAGAAGTTTTCTAAAGTAAATGCTCTATGAAAGGGTGTCTGGCTCTTCCCATTCCCCAGTTTTCTGCGTCAGTGATAATTAAATATTTTTCTTGTTAGATGCTGTTGCTCTTATGTGCCCCCAAATTCTGCAACCGAAGTTGGTAATGAAAGCTGATGGGGGGTCTGTGCCCCAGGCATCAGAAGCCCCAGGCACTCTATGGCTCCTCTACTGAGATGCCTCTCCAGGATACAGTACGCCCCTGCCGGAGGGTCATCTTGGGTGCTTTTGGAGAGCCAGGGTGGAAGTGGTGGGGGGAGGGGGAGGCAGAATTGTGGCTACAGCACATGGTAGAACCTCCAGCTCCTTTCCCAGGGCAAGCTCATGAGGAAACAGAGGTGGTGCTATTTCCATAGCAAGTGGAATCTTCTGGAGCTGACCATTATCCTGGTCAGCTGGGGTGCCCTGGTGATGTTTGTGAAGAGGGCCATCCTGGCAGAACGTGACATCCAGCACTACCGGAACCATGGAGAGGAGTAAGTAGCTCTGCCTCAGCCCCCAACTCCCATACTACACCTGCTTCCTCCAGCTCTGTGGCCCCAGGGTCTGTGGGAAGGGGGTAGTGCGACTTTTTAAATCTTGTTGATCCTCAGAGGATCGGGGTCACTCTTTAAAAAGGTAGCTATAGCTACCACTTGGATTCAGGTTTGGGGCCTGACACATCTGCAGTTGAGAGGGCTCTTTAAGACAAAATAGAACTGTATCTTACTTTTGAAAATCTTATCAAAACATAAGACCATGTGATACCCTGTGAAGGTCCCTGCCCAGAAGATGTAGTAGCACACCAGTCCACCTACATCTGCTATTATTTACAAAGTGTCCACTTTGCTAGGCAAGAGGCACTAGCCCACCAGATGCTTACAAGAATGCACAGCAGTACATTTACATGTTACTACTTTAATGTGGGTTTGCCTCTTGGTGGGTGTCTAGCCAAAAGATACGACCAAGCCAAAAGAGTAGGAAAAGGAAGGATTTTACTTGGAACAAGTAAAGGAGAACACCAAGGATCTTTTCCAAAGCACTGTCTCCCCAAACTACAAAACTGGGGAAGTTTTAAGGTAAGGGTGAATACGCATTCATAAAGGGCTTGCGTGCACAATGGGAAATAATATAGCACAGCACTGGGACAGAAGTCATCTTAGGGTAACTGAGTCCAAGCCAAAGTCACTAGGGCTGGCAAAGGTCAGCATTTCAATTCCCTGGCTTTAGTTGGTCTGGTATCTGAGTACTCAAGGAAGTTTAGATCCTGCAAAGAGACCTCAAGAATGCACATCAGGTCAGTCTTGGCTTTGTTTTAGCACTGATTGTCCTTGATATAATCGAGCAGACTATCTCCTGGCCTGATAATGGCTATTGTATTCTGACATTCATTCACAAGATGCCTGGGGGCCTAAAATGACTTCCTTGTCAAGAAAGCTAGGTCTTTCTCTTTCTAGAGACCCCTAACTCTTCCTGCTTTTATTAACATGACTCCATTTTATAAGAAACTGAAGGGACGCCTGGGTGGCTCAGTCAGTCAAGCATCTGCCTTTGGCTCAGGTCATGACCAGGGGTCCTAGAATGGAGTCCCACATCCGGCTCCTTGCTCAGCGGGGAGCCTGTGTCTCCCTCTGCTGCTCCCCTTGATTGGTGCTCTCTCTCTCTCTCTCTCTCTGATTGATAAATAAATAAATAAAATCTTTTTTAAAAAGAAAGAAATTGAAGCTCACAGAGGTAACTTCTCAAGCCACAGAGCTAAAAGGTGGTGGAGAAGTAATTTAAACCTAACTTATGTGAGGGGCTCAGTCAGTAAAGCATGCAACTCTTGATCTTGGGGATGTAAATTCAAGCCTCATGTTGTGTATAGAGATTACTTAGAAATAAAATCCTTAAGGGGTACCTGGCTAAGTCAGTAGAACATGCAACTCTTACTCTCAAGATCACAGTTTGAGCTCTATGTTGGGGAGAGATTACTTAAAATCTTAATTTTTTTTTAAACCCAAAACCTAGCTTGTATGTCTGTAGGATGCCAATCCTTACTTCCAAACTGTTGTGTTTCTTGACGCATCCACTGATTTTATTGATATGGATAACATTCATTTATTGTTGGATGCTGTCCACTGTTATAAACACTTTTTAAACGCCTTATCTCATCTACATTAATCTTCCCCAAACTTCTACAAGATAGAATTCTGACATCCTTTTTTTTTTTTCCAGATAAGGATATTGACATCCAGAAAGGATGTCTGTCTAAGGTCACAGAATTTGGAAATGGAAATGCAGGGCCTGTAATCTGAACTCTGCATTCCTAACCTACACCCTAGGCTGGCTCATTTAGCTCACAAACCCTCACTGAGCTCTACATGGCACAAGAGAGGGTTAGGCATTTTAAAAGGGGCAGGAAAAAGCTGCTGCAGGAGTCAAAGGGGGAAGCAGCCATCCATACTAGGAGCCCAGCTCTGCTCAAAGGGAAGGAAGATTCTGGAAGACTGGAGATTAGGTAGAAAGGGTAGCTTTCATTCAGTCATTATAAATGTATATTAAATACCTTTACAAACTTGAGATCATATAATTTTGTTCCACAATTGATGAAGGATAGTTGGAAGAAAGGCAGGCAAAGACAGGGGTCCCCAGCCCTAAGAGGAAACCAGCTGTAAAAGGACTTTACACCAGCCTAGAAAGGGCCCTCCACCCTTTCCCACTGATGGATGACAAAAACTTAATTGGATGTCAGGTGCATGGAGGTTTTATCAGATCAAAACAGCTCAACAACAAGCCCATAAAGAGCCCTAGATTTAGAAACTCCAGTGGCAAGCCTCTCAGGTCCCCTCCCTCTTCGGAAGCGTTGTATTATCACTATACTATTACTCAGTAAACTTTCCTTTGCTGCCCACCACTCTTTGTCTGTTCTACCTCTTCATTCTTCTAAGTGGTGTGACTAAGAACCACAGGCACCAAAAGGAAATCCTGTAACAATAACCTGTTCTCCATCCATGTGAACAGATATAGGTCCACTTCATTTTACTTTTTTTTCCCTTAAGTAGGCTCCATGCTCAGTATGGAGCCCATCACAGGGCTGGAACACACAACGCTGAGATCAAGACCTGAGCTGAGATCAAGAGTGGGATGCTTAGCCAACTGAACAGCTCAGACACTCTTAGCTCTGTGTCATTTTAATGATATACCAATATTAAGACTGAATTAAAAGTACAAATACAGGAAGAGAAGGGAATGAAGGGCAGGGTGAAATCAGACATGCCTGGATTCCAATTCTCATTCTTCCACCACTAGTTATGCCATTAGCTCTGTGACCTTGTGCCAATTCTCTGTCCTTATCTGTAGAACAGAGACAGCAATACTAACCTCATCCAGTGATCCTGAAGGTCAATTGAGACAAGGCAGTTGAGGTGTAATAGGCCCTAACTTAGCAAAGAATCTGAATGGTACATGTCCATCCTTCCTTCAAATGCAAGGGCAGTGCAGACATACTCTCAGAAAGTGTGAGGGAGGACATAGCATCCAGACCATGGACCCCAAACCAGGAGGGGAGGCTCACAGAATGCCCTCACTTCCATCTTCATGACATTGGGAGGATTCCTCCTTTGCTATTCCTCCATAGCTCTGCAGCCATTAAGCAAAAATACTAGGTAATGGTCCCATGACTATCATCATCATCATCATCATCCCTATCATAGGCATCATCCTCACCATCATTCTTACCACCATCCCCATCATCCCCATCATTACCACCATCATCACCACCATCACCTCCCTCATCACTGTTGTCATCAATAGCATAATCATCATCTCCACCATCACCATCATCACCAGCTCATCATTATGTAGCTGGGGAAATTGGACTAATTCTATCTCCCAGACCTATTGTGGGAAGTGATGGCCTCTGAAATCATGATAAATCTAATCCTGCTTCCTGGGCTGAACTGAGCCCAAATGAGCTCTGGCTGAGCTTCTCATAGTCTCTGAGACCTAGTCTTCCCTTTTGGTCCCCCAGGGTAATCAGTTTTGGTGAGACAGCAGTGGCTGATGCTGCCCTTGGCTATATCATTGCCTTCCTGGTACTGCTGTCTACAGTGAAGCTTTGGCATCTGCTCAGATTGAACCCCAAAATGAATATGATCACTTCAGCCCTGCACCGTGCTTGGGGGGACATTTCAGGTTTTATCATCGTCATCCTTATCATGCTTCTGGCTTACTCCATTGCGGTGAGTGGTTTTTTTGGTAAAACCTGCAGGGTTGGTCTCCTTGGAAGCAAAGGCTTCTCAGTGGTGGTGGTGGGGGTTGAGAGTTAGGGTTATGAAGACTTTGGTACCTGAGGGAAATTATGGAGCTTCTGAGTCCAGGGCTTTTTAGCTGGGAGCTCATCAACTGGCCACCCGAAATGAAAAGGGCTGGAGACCTCAGTTATGTGAGAGTGAGTAGGTATAGTATTTAGGACTTCTGAAAGGGCTGACTACCTCCAATAAAGAATTCCTTTCTGTATCTAGACCTGTCTGAAAGTTCCAGGTCTCCTGACATCCCAATTGCTCAGACATGCATAGAACATTCCCTCTATATTGGGGCATATGGAGATGAATTGGGCAGAGATGGGGAAGTAAGGACAGACACATCTGCAGACTATATCACTGCTTGATGTCTTACACATGAGGCATGAACTTAATAGGGCCAAAAATCATTCTATTCAATCCCTTGACACTGAGAGCTATTTGGCAATAAAATCTCTTTTATGAATAAAAACAATGTTGCACTATCAATTCTTTTATTACCAATTGATGTGAGAAACAAAGACCCTCTGTCACATTTTGATTTTCATCTAAATATGCCCTCATCCTCTCCAAGTCTACATTCCCCATAATAACATGGCTCCCACTGCTCTGTGACCCTTCACCCAATCCTGACCCAGTCTCTACCCCAACTCCTCTCCTAGTTTTTGCCTTGGCCCCATCCAGTCTCACCTTCCATCATCCATGACCACCCAGTGGTGGTCTTCACTCTCTCTCTAACCATCTCCCCATTCCTCATCCTTTTTTCTGTTGCTGTCACCTCAACCCTGACTCCCTACTCTCTGACCTTACTCCATCTTCCTCTCTCACCCTGAGAAATGGAGTGAGGTGCATTGATGCAGTGATGGAGGCTATAGGCTAAAAAAAAGCTGGAGTCTGGTTTTATCAAAAATACTCCACCTGACCCCTCAATTCACATGGATTTTTTTCAGTTCTTCACTTGTAGTGCAGGAGCTGCAGGTATACTGCAGAGTCCTCTGGGACCAGAAATCACCAATTCAGAGCCAACAAAGTGCTGGGCCCCCCTGACACAATAATGGAAATCTTTGGGGGAAAGTGTGCTGTGGTGAGGAGGAAATATGGCGTGTGTGTGTGTGTGTGGGGGGGGTAAGGTCTTACCCAGGCAAAAATTTGCGGTTATACAACCCAGTACCCTGAGAGCAAAAAGTTGGGGCCTCCAAGAGCCGTTACATTGCTGAGTCTTAGAGCAGTCATCTGAATGAACATAATAGTGGCCTTGTGGGTGATGCCTGAGCCCCAGTAGTGCATACTCATCCCTTACAGAACTGGGTATGTACAAACATCCACTTGCAGGCCCCTGTAGGAACAGGCAGTAGGGGTGCAGCCAGGCCAAGGATATGACTGACTCAGAATATTGACTCTACTGTCAAACAACAAATGTTGGGGGTGGAGTGGGGAGGTCACTTGGTTTTTTTTCTCTGTTCATGAGGACTCTTTTCCGTAACAGTCAAACTTAATATTTGGTTGGAAACTCCGTTCCTACAAAACTCTCTTTGATGCAGCAGAAACAATGATCAGCCTTCAGCTAGGAATCTTTAACTATGAGGAGGTAATGGGGTGTGGTGTGGTGGGGGTGGGGGACATAGACACTGCCATCTACACCAAGATTTATGAAAATTAGAAAAAGCACACTGCTCAGATGCCTCCTCCTGGGTGGTTGTTACCCCTTGAGTCCATGGCCTGGCAAGCACAGGGCAACTTTGGACAAATAAAATTGTTCCCTTTTCATTAGGCAGACAACCCCATAGTGAGGACCCATAGCTCACCTTGGGGACACCTGCTTACAGACAAACATCAGGCACTGGCTACTCAGGACAGGGCTGTGCTGGGAGGTCTCTAGAAAGGAAAGCTCCTGGCCCTAGCCAGAAATGGTAGCTATATTTGGAAATGGTGGCAACAGCTCTCTTGAGAGCACTGCCCATACTCTCAGCTGCCAGGCAGAAGTGGACCTTCCTGGTTCTCGGCCCCATCTCATCGGGGAACCAGTTTTTCCTCTAAGGGTGCCTAGAGGAAGTGGCCTCTAGGACACAGGACTCCTGGGGATGACTCTGGCTTTCTTCCCCACAGGTTCTGGACTATAACCCAGTGCTTGGTTCTTTCCTGATTGGGTCTTGCATCATTTTCATGACATTTGTGGTGCTGAATCTATTTATCTCTGTCATCCTGGTGGCCTTCAGTGAGGAGCAAAAATATGATCAGGTGAGTCTCTCTTTGGCCTATCCTTCAACAGTCACTGACCCTTAACTAAGAAGAGGTTGAGCATCATTAGACATTAAGGGGATTTGAGAGACCACTGTAGCCCAAAGCTCTCATTTTATGGGAGGGAAAACAGGTCCAGAAGGAGAAAATTACTTCTCTGAGATTACAAGCAAATGAAAGGCAGACAACAATCAGGTCTCCTGATTCCCTAGGTGACACACTGTTCGTGACCCCAGTGATTCTCAGCCCCACTTGTACATTAGAATCATGTGGGGGCTCTTGGGATGCCTACTGCTGCACTGGGACCAATAAACACAGAATCCCTGGGTGAATAAATCAAACACTGGTATTTTTGAAATCTTCCCATGTGATTTTTAAATACAGCCAAGGCTGAGAACCTGTTAAAAAATGATTAAAGCAGAAGATTTAGGTGATACAGTCTTGAAAATTTCATGAAGTAGACAGTCTCCATTCAGAGAAGTGCAAATGGGGTGGAAGGCAGGAAGATTTTACAGGATAAATAATAAAGAACAAGGAAGAGAAAAAAAATTTAAATATATATCTGATTGGCTGGGGCCACACAGTCAACCTTGTCTGGGGTGAAATGGAAAAGAAAAGAAGTATAGAGCCCACAGGTGATTGGGTGTTTGGGGACTGGCTGACTTGATATTCTGGGCATGGGAGCATTTATAGGGATGTAAAAATTCTGTAAGCTTCAGTTTGCTGTCATGGCACGCCAGGAAGGAGCAGCTCCATCTTGGGCCTAAAAATTTATTTCAACCAGTCATATGTAACTAGTTTCAATTTTGAGAAGCCCACAAACTATTTCCCAAAGTGGCTGCACCATTTCACATTCCCAGCAGCAATGCATGAGGGTATTTACTTACATTCCTAAGAGCCTCTGTTGTGGGTGACAGAGGGGATTTTATCATTCTCATCACAGGGGAAGAAGGAACCTCCTGGGGATAAAAGTGGGAGCACACACCCCTGGGATTCCCAGAACAAGAGGACTCCCAACACAAAATTGACTCTAAATATTAAGTGACTTTGGCAGAGACCAAACTGGACAATAAAACCACGGTTTCTCCTTAGAAAGAAAGAGAGGCCTCCAAAGAGGATGGTTCTATGTATGTCACATGGTTCTTTTTCCCTCTTCAGCTGTCGGAGGAAGGAGAGATTGTCGATTTGTTGCTGATGAAAATACTCAGTTTCCTGGGTATTAAATGCAAAAGAGAGGAGCCTGGAAACAGCAGTGAGCAGCCTAAGTAGCAGTCAGAGGCCCGGCCCCTTCCACCTGTACCAACTGCACCCAAGGGTTAAGCTCTTCATCCACACATAAGCATCTACAGAAGGGAAGTCCAGAGCCTCAGACCTATGTTTATTGGTGATTCTGTAGTCTCTGTATGTTCACATGTGTTCATAGAAAAGCATCAAGCCTGGCAAGTAAAAAAATAAGGAAAAAATACATATAGATACATGCAATTGCCACTAATATGATAGACTGTTCAAACATATTTCCTTCTAGAAATAAAATGAATATTGTCTGGAGTTTGGGAAAAACAATCTCTATGGACTATTTCATCTTCTTGGTTGGTCAGGGGTTACTTCTGAATGATTCTAGTTCAGGATTTCCCAAACTGCATCCAAGAGATGTTAATGGCCATCGTACAAGTTAGCTACAGTTGCCAAAACAAAGTACCACAAACTAGGTGGCTTAAAACAACATATATTTACAGTCTCCATTCTGTAGGATAGAAGCCCCAAATCAAGGTGTCAATGGGGACGTGTTCTCTTCCAGCTTCTGGTGTCCTTTGGTGTTCCTTAGCCTGAGGAGGCACCATTCTAATCTCTGTATCATCACATGGATTTCTTCCTTGCATCTGTAACCCTGTGTTTCTTTTCCTCTTATAAGTTCTCTAGTCATACTGGACTGAGGGCCCATCCCACTCCATTACGATCTCATCTTAACTTATTATATCTGCAACAACCCCATTTCCAATTTTGATTGCATTTTGAGTATCAGGGGTTAGGACTTTCACATCTCTTTAGGGAACAAAATTCAACACAACAGGCGTCATTCCCTCAGAAATATTTCTGAATCAAAGAAATATGAGAAACACACTTGCATAAAAGGTTGTACAAATTCTTTGGTATAGAAATCGTCAAAGTTTTTAATAAGCTAAACAGGCACTGTGAGTCTCCTGGGATGAGATGATCACAAGAGAGAAAGTGTATCATGACTCCCAAACCTTTGTGACCCAGGCATCTAGTACTACAGCACCTCAGTCAGAGCTAGCGTTCCTTAGAGGGTACTATGGGAATTGTTGATTTACACCAGTGGTTCACAACCTTGGCTACAGGTTGGAATCTGCAGACTTCATTCCAATACATCAGAACTTCTGGGCCAGGACCCAGGTAACAACAGTTTTAAAGACTCCCCAAGTAATTCCAATGTGCAGTTCGACTTGATAACCATACTCTAAATTCTGAGAACCACAGATATAGACAATAAAAGGCTTCAGGTGTCTGCGTGACTAAGGGCATTATTTCCCCTCCCCACACAGGGGACACACCTTGAATATCCTCTCCAGGTCACTGGTCTGGGACCTCCTCCTCACACACCTGTGGTAATAGATTTTCCAGGCTGCCTGCCCCATATCTATTTCATGCTTTCCTCCTTTCTATCAGAACCCAACTTTGTTCAGGTAGACCTTTCCCACATGACTCATGGGAAGGTGATCTGTAGTGACCTAAGGTAAATCCTGATTTATCTTAGGAATAGTGATCCATTCCCTCCATGTAAGGGACTTAGGGTAGTCACATGACCCAGTTCTGGCCAATAAAAACTGAAGTCTCCAGGATATTGCCTGGAAAGATCTACTTGCTAATAAAAAGAGACACACAGGATTGCCTGGGTGGCTCAGTCATTGGGCATCTGCCTTTGGCTCACGTCATGATCCCAGAGTGCCGGGATCGAGCCCTGCATGGGGCTTTCTGGTCAGTGGGAGGCCTGCTTCTCCCTCTCTCACTCCCCCTGCTTGTGTTCCCTCTCTAGCTGTGTTTCTCTCTGTCAAGTAAATAAAATCTTTAAAACAAACAAACAAACAAAAATGGGTCTTATGCTGTGAGATACTGTCTGGTCTGAGCAAGACTCCTGGAACTTCGGCAGCTACCTTGAAACCACGGCGAGCAATCTGAAGATAGCAGAGCGGAAAGATGAGAGGAACATGAATGCTTGATGACTGACTTAATCAACCCTGGAGTTGAACTACTGCCTTCTATCTGGAGAGAGTTTAAATGTCTTTTTATGACAGGTGAATCAGGATCCCACCCTGACAATAAAAACAAAACAAAACAACCAAAAAACCCCCAGGATCCTTTATAAAGAGCTATACAACATGGAACATACACAAAACCTTGGGGATTTCACCATCTTCTATCTAATCAAAAGCCCATCATCCATTCTTTATTGTGTCAGGTATGAACATGAGCTTTATGTGCAGCGATGTTCATCAAATAACCCATAGCAAGGTGTATGCACATGTCCCAGTAGACTGGTACAGAGACCTACCCAGACAGGTACAGTCTGTTTTTGTTTTTGTTTTTTGTTTTCTGGGTTTTTAAAAAAAATTTTATTTATTTATGAGGGAGAGGGGTGAGGGGAGTGGGAAAGACAGAGCATGAGCCAGGGGAGAGGTAGAGGGACAAGCAGACTTCTTGCTGAACAGGGAGCCCAACTCCTGGCTCGATCCCAGGACCCAGGATCATGACCTGACCTGAAGGCAGATGCTTAACGAACTGAGCCACCCAGGTGCCCCCATACAGTTTGTTTTAAATAGGAAAGTTCTAAAATCTGGAAAAGTTGTAAGTTCTTCAACTCTCTCATCTTTCCCATCTACACTCCACTCTTAACTGACTGTAAATATCAAACAGGTAACTCCCTCAATTGTATTGTTATGAGATGGGGGGGAAAGCTTTTTGAGATGGGTGGGTCCCTTCTGAGACACCTGGAAAAAAAGACCACCTGCAATTTTCCGCTGTCCATACCAAACGTGCTATGAGATGACCTTTTAAATCTCAAGCCATGGATGTTACAAAGGTTATCATTTATGTAAAAAAATTTTTGATTATCCTAATGCTTATTAGATTTTTAAAAAATGACATATTTCCTATTGTTTTGGTGGAAAGGCATGTGATATTGTCCACAGACTGACAGATGACCTTGTTTTTCCCACCACATGCATTAGTTGAGCACGGAATAAATATTTTAGGGCTGTGGTGGCTTATAACAAAACAACAATAAAAACAGAATATTGACTTTATAGAAGCTAGCTGAGATCTGGAGTTTGGAGAAGACCACTGTGAGCTCCAAAGGGAAGCGCATAGAACAGAGCTTAAGAGCAGCTGACCGTAAGTACGACCAGAGGTCAAGTCCTGCTACTGCCACCTAATAGCTGCTTAAGCTATAAATGCTTTCCCTATTCCACTTTGGGGAAAGTCCTTTAACCTTTCTGAGCCTCCAGCTCCTCACTTGTGAATGAAAGTAATACCAATCAGAATGGGGTTTGGAGAGGATTAAAAAGGTAATATTTGCACCATCCCTGGCACATAGCAAGGGAAAGGAAAATGGAATGACATCCCTCTCAGGCCCCTGCACAGATGTGTTTGACAGTGCCCATTTTATGGGTGAGGTGTAAGTTCAGTGCGACATGAGTCTCCCAAACACCCCTGCACACACATCACTTTAAGGTGCCCATCCTGTAATAATGATGTGGAGCTTGAGGTGTTTTTTACTCTGGTATTTCTTTGCTGATTCCTGCCACCTCCATAAAATTTGTATTGAAGGTAAGGTCCTTCCCAGAACTTAATTATTTTGTCTCCTTGGATGGGAACGTGTCTTCTTTCTGGAAAGGCCCTGGTCATGGGGCTGGCTACTTAAACAGGGAACTGACCAGTGCTGGGTTTCAACTTTGTGTTTTGATTGCTCCTGCATTAGCCTAGTGGCTCCCACCCAGTTTCCACTAAGGAGGCATTCCCAACCCTTACACAAGTCCTTGCACCTCTATGAGCTTCATGATTCTGCCTGTCACATTTGGGGTACCCAGGCCTCTTGGGAACTGTAAAGTAATAAAGTGGGTTCCTGGGTTGTTTCCAGTATTTTGAAATGTCAGAGAGACACTACGTGTCCGAGCTCCTTTGGCCAACGCCCAACAGCCGGTTTCTTTCGGAATGACTCCGTTTAGACCTGGCTAAGAATCTGCTCTGGGTGACCTTGATCCTCTGTAGAAGGGGAGCGTATCTTTTAACAGGACTGGGGCACTCTTAACTTCCCGGGAACCTCAGGGATCCAATAGCACAGGAATGCGCGCCCCGCGAAGCTATCTCTGTCGGGAACCCTTTTCACTGCCCCATAGTGTCTCCCACATTGGCACAGCTGGAAATGCTGACCTTGCACTTTCACTCGCCGGAAAACGACTCCCGGGGACCCAGCCGGTCCCGCCCCCTGCCTCTCCGACAGCTACTGCGCTTAGGCCCCGCTCCTCACCCCCAGCCCCTTCCGGGCCGCAATTCTTCCGCATATTCCCGCCCCTCTCGCGTGCGCCGCCCTATCCGAGGCCGCGCCCGGCCTGGAGTCCCCGCCCCTGCCCCTACCAAACCCCGCCCC